>JUFY01022960.1:0-14724 GCA_001855655.1 Leptopilina clavipes | reverse complement strand
TCAAGTAAATATTTATTTGATAATCGATTATTTGAATCAAATAAATTTTTTCTAACTTTGTCATCTCAATTGATTTTTAATTATTATAATACCTAATATTATTACTTCAGAAAAGTCTAGACCAATTTTTCCACTATAATTTATAATGATTAATGAATTATCCATTTAGTCTTTCATTTTTAATTTTTAATAAATTAATTTAAATAAATAAATAATTAATTCAATTAATTAAAATAATTAAAATTTAAATATAATTCTCCCCAAAGAAAATGTAGAGAAAATTGTTGAAGAAAAGAAAATTTAAATTTTCAGGAAGAAAAAATCATAAGACAGTATAAATTAAAATCTAATTTAAATTTTTATATGAAAAAAAAAATTAAGAAATAAGAGAAGCGAATAAAGCCAAAACGCTTAATGATTTATTGGAAAATAAATTGAAAATATAATCTATTGAGAAATAATAACGTACTTCAACTACTTCAGAAAACAATATTTCATGGAAAATCTTTTACTCTTCTTCAAGTACTTATAAGAGGGAGCGAGAGAGAGAGAGAGAGAGAGAGAGAGAGAGAGAGAGAGAGATAAAGAGGCGATTAAAAAAAAATAGTTATAAGAACAATTTTTTTAATGAAATTTTCATTTCCTATTATAAATCTCCATTTATTAACAATTTTGTGAAAAAATTTTGTTTTTACTGTTTCGAGTGTCAATTTATTAATCAATTACATATATATTATTTACAGACATTTGATTACATTTCGCTAATTCTTGTTAATGATTCACATCATTAAACGAATTTACAAATTTGTTATTAAATGAAAATTTCAAAGCTTTCATATTTCCTTTGAACTAAATATGTAAATGTACTTTATATATTTATAACTTTATAAATATTCTCTGAATATTTGTATTTAAAAAATAATAATTTTCTAAATATATTTACATCAGGAAAATGAAACTAAAATGTTTTTTCAAAATCTTACAGCTTCTTCTATTTGAAAATGAAAAAATAAACCAAATATTTATGATTTCATAATAATAAATTAAAATTACTATACTAAAACTATCAAAAGCAATAAATTTTCCCTTTTAAATTAAATTATATTTCGAACACTAAATACAATGAATAATTTTATCACTCTCTCTCTATTATGAATGTAAGAGCCGATTACAATTTGGCAATAAACTGAAACTTAAAGCCATTGGGGTCGACTAAGGTCCCTTCGGCACATAAGGCTTAAATAATTTCAACATGAAATCGGTATTAACCTGATTTTAATTGTATAATGCCAAAAGTGAAGATAGCAGACTAGAGTTTCACCTTAAAATTCAATTTATTGAGAGAAAAAAAAAACTAATTTTATCCAAATTTATTTATTTTCCATTAATAAAAATTTTCACAAATTAATTTTAATAATTTGTTTTTAATTTTTCCAAAATATTTTAAAGAAATCCATTCTATATTTTTTCAATTTCTTCTTCTTTTCTTTTTTTTTTATAAACCCTTAAGGCAAAATGTGTCTACTGAGAAGCTAAGTTTCAAAATGCTGTACGTAAAAGCTATGGAAGTTTCAGTGACGATAAGAGGATTGCCAACTCGCTAAGTTTGCGCGCATAGTATAACTTGACATCGCAAGCGAAAACAATGTCAGCGTCAAGATTCTGATTTCACCTGTTCCCGAAACTCTATATAATTACTGAACGTTTCCGGTTGACTTAAATTAATTTTGTTCCGCGATTTAACTTGAATATTGATTGAAATTGTAAATAAGTTAGATTGACGATTTGCACCTTTTTTTTTTTATTTATCATCTCCAAGTAGAAAAGAAATTATTGTTTTATTAAAATTTTCAATCAGAAATTAAGCAAACTTTAATCTTGACCTGAATTTCGAATATACGTTTACCTCTTGACCATCGACTCTGACCTAAATTTATTGACCATTTCTGCCTTTTGTTTTGTTGACCTAAAAATTTTTCTTGACAAATTATAAAAAAAATGTTATTTTAGGTCATAAAAATTAGCAGGTCATAAACTTTTAGGTCAAAATTTACAGGCCAAGAGATTAATTTTGTTTACAAATCAAACATTATCTCGAATTTTAGGTCAAACAATAGACATTAAGAGGTTAATTTAAAAAGACGAAAATAGGTCATAAAGGGAACATAACCACCAAGTTTAGGTCGAATTTCAAAAATCAATAAACCAAGCAAAAATAAAAGATTGAATCATAAAATCAAAATATAAATGTAGGTCCAAACTTGTAGGTCAAGAGATAAATTTCGGTTAGAGATCATAGAGCAAGAGGCAAATATGATTTCGAAATTGGGTCAAATAACAGACATTAAGAGGTCAAGTTAAAAGGCGGACACTTAGGTCAATATAGGTAGGTCATAAAGAGAACATAACCAAGGAATTTAGGTCAAATAATGGTCATTAAGAGGTTAAGTTAAAAAGCAAATACTTGAATCAGAAGGTCAAAATATACATTTAGGTCAATTTTTAGGTCCAAAATTACAGATGACGCGGAGAATTTCGGTCAGAGAGAATAGGGCAAGAGGTCAACATGATCTCAAAATTTAGGTCAAATAACAGACATTAAGAGGTCAAGTTAAAAGGCGGAAACTTAGGTCAATATAGATAGGTCATAAAGAGAACATAACCAAGAAATTTAGGTCAAATAATGGTCATTAAGAGGTTAAGTTAAAAAGCAAAAACTTGAATCAGACGGTCAAAATATACATTTAGGTCAATTTTTAGGTCCAAAATTACAGATCACGCAGAGAATTTCGGTCAGAGAGAATAGGGCAAGAGGCCAGCATGATCTCAAAATTTAGCTCAAATAATAGACGTCATGTAAAAAAGCGAGAACTTAGGTCAATGAACTCAGGTCAAAACGTGAAAATATAAAAATAACCTGAAAATTTAGGTCCAAAATAAAAAAGCTAACACATTCTCCTTGCATAGGAATGATTAATTAAAAAACTTGGGCATTTAAAAATACCAGATTTTCCAATTAAATTCGAAATAAAGTTGTAATAAATCATTTTCTTTATGATTTGTAAGAGGCAATAATTCGTTTAGCCGTTAAAAGCTATATGAATGAAATAGAGTGTATATAACATCGAGCAACAAAAGTTTCAAATTTTACGTCTATATATATTTTTAACTTTTGAAAGTTACTTGTCTTCGTAAATTCGGATGGCTGAACATCTGACATATTTCATGAGATGATCTCTCAAGGAAGTGGTACCGAAAGAAGTAGAAAAGAGTTCGCAAAAGTTATCTGTAAGAGACAACTTGATATATTTATTATAGCGAAGTGATTAATTCTCCAGAAATTTAACAATACCCAAGGGTTTAATGTTGCCTTTTCAGTTTTTAAAAAATGTAACACACAATATTCTAGATTGATTCGGTCAAAAGTAGTTGAAATTCTGTTAATAGGCGACCATAAATTCCAAATTGAGGTTAGAATTAATAGGTCAGAAGGTAAAAATAACTTGAAAGTTTAGGTAAAGTTACAAAATTTAGGTCAAAAATCAAAGGTCAAGAGGCAAAAATAACCTCAAAAGTTAAGGTAAAAATAATAGGTTAGAAGGTAAAAATAATCTTTGGAGTGTAGGTAAAGTTGTAGAATTTAGGTCAAAAGTCAGAAGGCAAACATAACCTCAAAATTTAAGGGAAAATTAACAGAGAATAAGGTAAAAATAAGTTTAAATACATCAAATTACATAGACCAAGAAAATATAATTCAAAATATAGGTAAAAAATTACAGGTCAAAAGACGAATATAACCTCAAATTTACGTCAAAGTCTCAGGTCAAGTAGCAAACGTAAGAGCAAAAGTTAAATTCTAACTAACGAGTCAAAGGGAAAACCGGAAAAATAACATTAATGTTTAGGTCAACTTTTTATGGGTTGAGAGAATGTAACCTCAAAAAATTCGGTCAAAAGTAGGTCAAATTTCTTCAAACGTTGACATAACTTCAAAATTCAGGTTAGAATTAATAGGTCAGAAGGTAAAAATAACTTGAAAGTTTAGGTAAAGTTTCAAAATTTAGGTCAAAAATCAAAGTTCAAGAGACAAAAATAACTTCAAAAGTTAAGGTAAAAATAATAGGTCAGAAGATAAAGATAATCTTTGGAGTGTAGGTTAAGTTGTAGAATTTAGGTCAAAAGTCAGAGGTCAGGAGGGAAACATAACCTTAAAATTTAAAGTAAAAGTTACAGGTAAAAAGGTAAAAAATAAGCTCAAATAGATAAAATTTCATAGGTAAGGAAAATATAATAAAAAAAGTAGCTAAAAATCACAGGTCAAAAGGCGAATATAACCTCAAAATTTTAGGTCAACATTGATAGATTAGAAGACGTATTTACGTCAAAATTGATAGATTAGAAGACGTATTTAGGTCAAAATCGATACTAAGAGGCGAAAAAAAGCTCGAAACTTCAAAGAACAAAAAAATTCTTAAATTTAAAAATTTTAAATTGTTAAAGTAACAAATAAATCGTTTTCTAATTGTACTTCAGCAAACTCTCTTTCCGTAGGAGAGTAGGAAAATTTTTATTTCAAACTGATTTGAATTCAATGACTTACTGATTTTACGATTTTTTACTGGTCCACTTTTTTTTATCAATTCACGTGACATAAAATTCCGGTAAGAAAGGAATAAAGTCTTTATAATAAAAATAATAAAAAGAAAAAAGAAAAAAAATGTCATAAAGTTTATGTGCTATAAAAAAATTTTTCACCCCTTTTGAATGTTTAACGTAATGCAACTGATAAAAAAAAGAAAAGAAAATGTTAAAACTCTTTTCTCTCGATTTTTATTGAGAGAAAATGATATTGATACGTGGTTTGGGTTTCCTTTTTTTTCTATATACTGCAAGTTATATAATGCGCGATCACTCGCAGAAAGTCTGTCGAAGGGAAATTGGTCTAAGTTTTGTGCGTTTGGAATTGACAATGCAATGAAGTGAATGCCTTTGTCATGTGAACTTTATTGAATTTTACTCGTCTTTGTTGAAAATGTCCTTTGCAGAAAATTCGTCCTTATAAAGATTTCGACGTAAGAAATTTCACTTATTTTTCATTTTTTTTTCATTCATTCTTTCTTTCTTTCTTTCTTTTTTTTTGGTACAAGTCTCTTGCGCATGAATTGTTTCAGGGCATGGGGACCAAAAAAACTCGACCATGTGAAGTGAAACATTGAAAATCGTGTGTGTTCGTACATGCGAAAATATATTTCAGAATCTCTGAAATTGAAATAGAATACGAAAGAAGCGATTCGCACGAAATGTTGGATTTGACGCGAAAGAATTTAATCCTCGGCTTCAAAATTTTTTCTTTTTCACCTCTCCTCAAAAGTATTATAACGTACTTTTTATATATACATTCAAAAACCAAGAGTCATAAATCGTGATATTAACTTTTACGCGAAAGGCTTTTCTTTCACAGGATATTTATATATTCAATGCGGAGACAAAAGGTTTTTGATTTCAATTTTTGCTGGTGAATTATTTGGTCAGACTTTACGAATTATTTCCTGGAGGAAATAACTAAAAGTGATGTTTAATTGTTTTTTTAATAAATGAAAATTTTTCAATAAAAAAATTCGTTTTTAATTTATATACAGTCAGAGTAAATTATTAAAAAAATTTATCAATCAATTAATGAAAAAATTGAGTAACTAATTAATAAACAAAGTTGTTAACAAATTTTAAGCGAATTTATTTTTAAAAAATTGAAAAAAAATTCATTAACAAAATCATTGACAAATTAATTAACAAATTAATTTACCAATTAATTAACAAATTCAGTAACAAATTTTTTAACAATTTACCAACAAATTAGTTAACAATTTACCAACAAATTAGTAAACAGATTTATTAACAAATAGTTGAATAAATTTATCAATAAATAAGTAAGAAAATATATTAACAAATAAGTCAACAAGTTAATCAATAAATAAGTTTACAAGTTAATTAACAAATTAGTAAATAAATTGATTAACAAATTTAATAACCATTTAGTTAACGAAATACTTAAAAAATATATAAATACATAAGTTACCACATTTAGTAACAAAGTAATTAACACATTTGTTAAGACACAAGTTGACAAATGGGATAAAAACTTTGTTAACAAATAAGGAAACAAATTTATTAACAAACTAGTGACCAAATTTACTAACAAATTCATTATCAAATAAGTAAACAAATTTATTAACAAACTAGTGAACAAATTCATTAACAAATAAGTAAACAAATTTATTAACAAACTAGTGAACAAATTTATTAACAAATTCATTAACAAATTAGTAAATAAATTTATTTACAAGCAATTGCACCATTAACTGCTAAATAAATTAACAAATTAAATAGCAAAATATTAAACAAATTTATTTACATATAAGTAAATAAATTTATTAATTAAACAGTCAACTTTATCATTAACAAATAATTAAACTTTGTCAACAAAGTAGTAAACAAAATTAGTAAGAATTTTAGTAACAAATTGGTTAACAAGTTAATTAACAAATTAAGAAACAAATAAGTAAAATATTTTGTTAACAAAGAAGTAAACAAATTGATTAATAAAGTAGTAAATATATTTGTTTTACTTCTTCATTGTAAAAGTCTATCTTTATTTTTTTAGTTAAGTCTTATGAGATGAATTTGAAAGACTTCTCTCTTTAGTTTAGCATTAAAGAAAGAATAAATTTTCTGCGGATATATTCGGAGAACACGTGTTCATGCATAAATGCAAAAGGGGTCGTTTTAACATTTAATTACCAGCATCTGTAGGAACAGATTCTGAAAATTTTGGCATTGAGTCTAGTTATTACATTAGTCAACAGGTGATAATTTCCACAATTTGGAGACAATTACCCCAAATTACTGTACATATACTTCATTCCTTGCATTGCAAAAATATTTGCCTTGCAAATTCATTTCAATATAATTACATTCCGTATATTTCTTCATTTTTAATAATTTCAGTTTTTAATTTTTCTCTCTACTTAAAATAAAATTTAATTTTGGGTGATAATTTTTTTATGGGGTCATTTATGAAAAAAATTAGTTAACTAAATTATTAACAAAATATTATAAAAATTTTATTTGACATATTTTTATCAAATTGTTTAAAAAGTTTGCAAATAAATTTATTAATAAATTCTCTAACAAATAAATTAACAAATTAGTTAATAAATTTAATGACAAAAAAGTTGAAAAATTTAATAACAAATAAGTTAACAAATTCAATAACACGCAAGTTAAGAAATCTATTAATAAAGAAATAAACAAATTCATTAACAAATTCTCCAATAGAATGGTCAACAAATTTAATGACAAATAAGTAAACAAATTAGTAACAAATTAGTAACAAATTAGTAACTAATTTATCGACATGCAGAGATATTAACAAATTAGTATGAAATTTGTCATCAAGTAAGTAAACATATTTGTAAAGAAATATGTTAACAAATTTATTAAGAAATAAAGTAAACTAATTTATTAGGAGGTAAATAAACTAATTTATTAATAAATGAGTAAACTAATTCTTTAAAAAATAAGTAAACAAATTTATTAACAAATTTAGATTAAATTAATTAATAAAAAAACAGATTTATCAACAAATTTATTAATAATTTACTAAACATATTCATTAACAAATTTATTCATAAATCTGTTATTGACAAAGTAGAAAAAAAAAATTTTAATAATTTCAGTAACTCATAAGTTAACATATTTACTAACAAATAAGTAATTAGATTTAATAATAAAGAAGTAAACAAATTTATTAACGAATAAGTAAACAAATTCATTAACGAATAAGTAAACAAATTCATTAACGAATAATTAAACAAATTCTTTAACAAATAAGTCAACAAATGTATTAATGATTTCGGTAACAACTTAGTTATTTAATTTAATAACAAATATGAAAAACAAAATAATTAACAAATTTATAAATAAATTTGTCAACAAACAACTGAACAAATAAGTTCAAAATTCATTTTGAGTCAACAAATTTTGCTGAAAAATTCTGATACATTCATTAACAACAATTTTGTTGCTGGATTAATTGATTATAGTTTATTTAAAGAATTAAATTAATTATTTTTATCTTTTATCAGTTAATAAATTAACGATAAAATTAAAGTGTGAATTAAAAATAAAAGCTATTCAAAAATCAAAATACATAATATATTTCGATCAGAAAACAAATATATTTGTTTCAAGATGAAATTTGTTATTTGAATTATATGTATTTTCTTATGAATTTAAAATGCAGATTAAAGTTTGCTTTCGAGTGCACTAAAATTGATAATAAACTTATTGAAATTAGTGGTATTTGCGAACATAGGGGGGGTTTTAATTGCATTCAGTTTGTACGAGTGTCTATCATGACTGAAATAATTACACAAATTATCACTTTGGGGTTTATTACGCTACAAGCTCCATTGCATTATCCAATAATCGCATTCTGAACGTGCCGTTGCACATTCTTTTGAATTAAATGAAGAATTTTACACATGCTTCATGCACATGTTATTTATAAATACACTTAACAATTGTTCAACACTTACTAGTTACATTAACAAACCAATAGATAAATACAACTACGATTAAACACTCCTCAATAATCGAGGGCTAAAAAGCAAATCAGTATAGGTCAGCGAAATAAAATAATACCCTTCTGATATATTTAATCATTCGTGGTAAATATTTTCTTCAGACAATAAAATATATTCTTTTTAGTTTTTAATACGATTGCAAAAATTTTCACCTAAAAAATTTCATTCAGTTCAAACAAAATTTTCATTTGGAACAACAAAAATGTTTAAACAAAATATACTTGAACTTGACCAAATTATTTAGTTGTTTCACCAAAAATATTTGACAACAAATTATTTTGTTGTTTCAACGGAAATATTTGACCAAATTATTAAGTTGTTTCAACAAAAATATTTGACCAAATTGTTTAGTTTTTTCAACTAAATTATCTGTTAGTCATAATAAAATTCTTTAGTTCTCTCTTCAACAAAATATATCGATTGAATATTATTTAATAATTTTTCAGAGACGCTGTATTTATTACTAATTATTTATATATAAATATATTCCTTTCGACAGACTTTTTCTATTTAAATAAATAATTTTTTCAAAAAAGTTAATTTCTGCGACTTAAACTGATTGGCTCAGAAACCCTGAAGTAAATTATTAATTTTTTTCTTTTAATTTTTTGTTGGTACTATAAAAGGCGGTGTATTTTTCGGGGAGTGAAAAGCAAATGTGTCAACAATTTGTGCTTTGGGACTTGAATTGTGGAGAAAACCAACAATCGTAAACTCGGTGCATCTACTCGGTGCGACCAATGTTGTAAAATGTCAAAAAACCGAATGTTGTGCTCTGGACGTTTCACAAGGGAGGAATTTTTTTTTTGTTTTGAAAAAATTTGCACTCTCAAACGTGTTTATTGGAAAAAATCTATCAAAATATTCTCTAATTTTTACGAGAAAATTTAATAAATAAAATATTAAAATAAATATTTATATATAAATACATTATTAAATATTTATTAATAATAAATACATTATTAAATATTTATTAATAATAAATATTAAATTAAATTCAATTTATTGTTCAAGAATTAATTAAGAATATAAGTCCTCGACTTATAATTTCTAAAGAAACAAAATTTTTAAAACAGAATAGAAAATTTAATTCAACGAATTAAATTTTAAATGAAAAGAGAAAAGAAAAACAGTATCATATTAAATGAAAATATTCCATTTGAAATGATATTCAGTGTGACTGTGATAAAAGGCTATAAAGGTTTTAATAAAGGTTTATGATTAAAAATACAATTTGAGGGAATGTTTTAATGTGACCGAGTTGTTAATGAAGCGCAGGGTTATTGCATTCGATATTCAAAATTAAATTACCCACGTGTTGCAAGTTAAATTTAATTCCCTGTTGATGCAAATAACGTTTCGAAGGGAATTATAAAAAGTTTCTCAAAATGCTCGAGGGCAAATGACAAAATTTTGATCAGAGAAAAATAAAGTTGAAACAGAAAATTACAAATTCTCATTTCAAAATAACTTTCATAATGATAATAATGAGAATTCAAAACAAACTGAAAACAATTTAATAACAAATATAATTTAGATTGAAAATTCATTTTTTTCTCATTTGGAAATAATTTCAATAATACGATAATAAACCTTTGTGAATAAAAATATAAATTAAACAATTAAATAATTGTAAAAAAGGAAAATTAAAAATACGCTGCAGTAAAATAATTATTCTTATTAATAATTATATAACTGTAAATAAGTCAGACGTTTTATTAACAAATATGAAAAGAAATTTATTAGCAAAGTAGTAAACAAGTTCATTAATAAAGAAGTAAACAAATTAGTTAACAAATTAGTTAAAAAATTAGTTAATAAATATGTTAATAATTCGTTAACAAATGAGTAAACAAATTCGTTAACAATTTCAGAAAAAATTTTGCCAATAAATAAGTAAAAAAAATAAAAAAAAAAAAAAATTAAATAATAATAAAAATAATAATAATAATAATAATAATAATAATAATAATAATAATTAAATAATTAAAATTTATAAATTGGTTAATTAATTTATTTTAAGACAACAAATGTACTAAACAATTTAATTAAATCATTAATCACAATTCTTGTTAATAGAATAATTAATTGTTTTGTTAACAAATTTATCAATAAATAAGTAAACAAATTAGTTAACAAATAAGTAAACGAATTAGTTTAAAAATATATAAACAAATTAGTGAACAAATTAGTTAAAAGATAAGTAAACAAATTCTGTTAACAGTTTTAGTAACAAATCATTAACAATTTCAGTAAGAAATTAATTAACAAATGAGTAAATAAAGTAATTAAAAGTTTGAATAACAAATTCATTAAAAATTTAAGTTACAAATTCGTTAACAATTGTAGTAACAAATTAATTAATAAATGGGAAACAAATTTGTTAACAAATAAGTAAACAAAATCAATAACAAATAAGTAAACAAAGTCAATAACAAATAAGTAAACAAATTTTTAACAATGTTAGTAACAAGTTTGTTAAAAAATAAGTGAACAAATTGTTAACAATTTCAGTAACAATTTATTTAACAAATATGTAAACAAATTCTTTAACAATTTTAGTAACAAATTAGTTAACAAATGACTGAACAAATTCGTTAACAATGTTAGTAACAAGTTTGTTAACAAATAAGTAAACAAATTGTTAACAATTTCAGTAACAATTTATTTAACAAATAAGTAAACAAATTCTTTAACAATTTTAGTAACAAATTGGTTAACAAATGAGTGAACAAATTCGTTAACAGTGTTAGTAACAAGTTTGTTAACAAATAAGTAAACAAATTGTTAACAATTTATTTTACGAATATGTAAACAAATTCTTTAACAATTTTAGTAACAAGTTTGTTAACAAATGAGTGAACAAATTCGTTAACAATGTTAGTAACAAGTTTGTTAAAAAATAAGTAAACAAATTGTTAACAATTTCAGTAACAATTTATTTAACAAATATGTAAACAAATTATTGAAAATTTCAGTAACACATTTTTTAACAAATAAGTAAACAAATTCGTTAACATATTTAGTAACAAATTTCTTAACAAATAAGTGAACAAATTCGTTAACAATGTTAGTAACAAGTTTGTTAACAAATAAGTAAACAAATTGTTAACAATTTATTTTACGAATATGTAAACAAATTGTTAACAATTTTAGTAACAATTTATTTAACAAATAAGTGAACAAATTCGTTAACAATGTTAGTAACAAGTTTGTTAACAAATAAGTAAACAAATTGTTAACAGTTTCAGTAAAAGTTTATTTAACGAATATGTAAACAAATTGTTAACAATTTCAGTGACAATTTATTTAATAAATAAGTGAACAAATTCGTTAACAATTTTAGTAACAAGTTTGTTAACAAATAAGTAAACAAATTCGTTAACAATTTCAGTAACAAATCATTTAACAGATTAGTTATCGTATTAATTAATCAGGTAATAATTTTTTAACGAAAGCAAAAGAAAGAAAATAAAGAAAATGAGAAAAAATTTGAAGATGTTGATCGAAAATAGCGAGATTTGAAATTTGAAACACGTCTGAGAATGCATATTAGTGATTAGTGGGTTTTTCTTTTGGTGTGATTGGGAGAACGACTAATATTGTGAGTTAAGAATTTGTTTTTTGGTATTCCCACCGTCTTGACGTAGTTGACGGTCTCGGCAGTAGCTTCGGTGAGGGCTCTTCGTAGCCTGGATCGGCGAACCTGAGCCAATGTTCGTGGACATAGTACGACGCCCTGGGCCCCTGAGCCTGATGCAGAAGCGGAACCAGAACCGGAACAAGAACTTGGTACCGGTGGAGTTGTTGCTGACGTGGTAGGCGACGATTTGCACAACCAGGGAAACTGAGTGTTTTACGGTGTTTAAGTATCACGATATCAATTTTATGCTCCACTAATTAATTATAATCACTAACTAAAATTATTGTAAACTTTCATTTTTTTTTCAACTAATTCTTTCTAATACAATTATAACATTCTTATATATATCATTACTCTTGTCTACAGACAATATTGCAAAAGCTTTTAGGTACAACAATTAATTTCTATATTTAATATTCCACTTTTAATCCATCCATTAAAAATGAATGTTTTTAAGCAAATATTTTCTAAATGAATAATTTATCAATTCGAAAAAAATTTAAATTATTTCATTTAAAGTACAATCACAGTAAAAAGAAATTATTATTTAAAATTAGAAAAGACTGCTGGTAAATTTTACTGTAATGGGAAATTTTTTAATTAATTACTCTTAGCATTTGCAATTTGTTTATAAAAATTACCTCACAAAATTAAATAAAAATTTCTTTTCTTCCTATTAAAATAAGATTTTATTTTTACTGTGACGACACAATGAAATGTTCAAATTTTTTAATTTTAGATTTAAATATTGAACATTTGTATAATTAAAACTTTTTATTTTATGTAATATAAAAAAATTTTATCACAAATAGAATGTATTGTTCCAATGAAAAATTATCAATAAAACCAATTTGATAAGTCTCACTTTAGACGGAAAAAAAATTTAACGATTACGAACTGAATTAGTTAAAAATTTTCATAGAACTGATTTTCGAAAATATTTTTAACACGACAGTCTGTAAATTTTATAAAACACTTTGAAAATATTTTGCTAATTTTATAGAACAATTCGTTACTAAACTCTTTGAATCAGTTACAAAAAATTTAAAAATTCTACAAAATAGTTTGTAAATTTTAAAAAACTTTTTGAACCAGTCACAAATTAGTTTTCAAATTTTACAGAGCGGTTTGTAAATTTTACAAAATTCTTTGAACCAGATGAAAAGAAGTGAAAATTTTACAGAACAATTTGTGAATATTGTAAAACAATTTTTTTGCTGCTATATATAAAAATGGATTAAAAATTTACAAAAATGTTTAATATATAAATGAAGAAAGTCTGCATAAGTAAAGCAGAAAAGAACTTCTGACGTCGAAATTTTCGTTTAGTTATAAGCTTGACTAATTAATTCCTCTTCGTCAAATTGGTTTTAATTAAATATCAACTCTGTAAAATTACAAGAAAGATTTTACCATTTTTCAATTAATAAAGAAAAGTAAATTTCCAATTTCTTTTATCTTGATTGACAATCAAACGGTTACCAATATATATAGTTAGTAATAAATTTTTGCACTTTCTCCATCTAATTAATTTTCCTTTCTTTAAAAAATTTCCTCAAATAAATAACGACACTTTTCATTCAATAACCAATAAAATACTTTTTCAATTAAATTGTCTTTCTTAATAAAAAAAAAAAAATTCTCACTTTAAAGTAAATAATAAAAAATTAAAATCAATATTCTTCCAAAATATTTATTAAGAAAAAAAAATTCTACTTTTCATTTTTTCTCATACAATTTCAAGTAGTGTGAAAACTATTTTCCATCATATAAAAATGAAAGTTGTCGCAAAAATTCGTCAATACTATATTTATTTGTAACACGAGTGACTGTATGTCAAATATTTTCCTCTCTAAACAAGATTCACTCAAATGATTGACGGATTACATGGGGGAGATATTTTGGAGTAGTTGTAAACCGAGATACAGGGAAAACACTTGAAATTACGAAGATTTGTGCCGTACAGGGTGTGTAGAATGTGCCTCTGACGAAATGGTTTGTTTGATTTACGAGAGCGGGTGGAAAGAGAAACAGAGAGAGAGAGAGAGAGAACGATAGAGTTAGAGTCAGAAGGGGGAGGGGCAGGGAGAGGGGTCATGAAACTGTATGTGCTTTCGGAACTAGTGCTGACGCAGTTCTATTGGAAAGTCCAACTACCATAGACGATTTGCACTTTGATATCAACAATACGTATGTCTAGAAATGAAATTGACAGAAATAAATTTCTCAAAAATTTATTTTCCACCAAGATATATGCTACAGTAATTCTATTTTCAAATCGAATTTATTCTTGGGTTGCATAATTTTATGTTCGTGGGTAAATTTTTTCAAATTAGCCTTGGATAATATTAAAAAAAAATAATAATAATAATAGTGACAATAATAAAAATAATAAAAATAATATTAATAATAATAATAGTAATAAAAATAATAGTA
>JUFY01022959.1:0-30413 GCA_001855655.1 Leptopilina clavipes | reverse complement strand
AACTATTTAACATCTGTTACATAATTATTACGTACCTGTTACATAAATGTTGCGAAACTCTTCCATAACTATTACGTAATTGTTACATAACTATTAGGCAACTGTTACCTAACTATTTAACAACTGTTACATAATTATTACGTATCTGTTACATAATTATTACGTACCTGTTACATAAATGTTGCGAAACTCTTCCATAACTATTACGTAATTGTTACATAACTATTAGGCAACTGTTACCTAACTATTTAACAACTGTTACATAATTATTACGTACCTGTTACATAAATGTTACGAAACTCTTCCATAACTATTACGTAATTGTTACATAACCATTAGACAACTGTTACATAACTATTACGTATCTGTTACATAATAATTACTTACCTGTTACTTAACGATTAACAAAAAAGTGACAACAGTTATGTAACAATAAAATGGAAAATTTACATTTTGTAACAACAATTATAAAACATTGTTACATTCTTGTTTGCGTAACAGTGATGTAACATTGTAATGTAACACTGTTATCTTAATGTTACGTACCAGTTACAGAATTGAAAGGTAACTTAAAAACTTGATTTCATTTACATTTTTTGTTCAAACTAGAAAAACTAGTTAGATTTAAAAGAAGAAAATTAAATTATGAAATCAGCATCTCCGACAGTTAATGAAATGAACTAGTCAATGTGATTGGTTTCCTGGTGTATATAGTGAAAAATAGGTACACTCGTAATTGGAGTACTGGACGCAAGGCTGCATTATATTTAGTCGGCGCGGCGACTCGAGGGGTCTCCAGTAGGTCACTGTTAACGCTTTGTCTGACCAATAAAGCTCATATAAGTATCCTTTTCTTCAATCCTCATCACCATTATAGGTCAAAAGTCGTCAAATTTTTGTGAACCAATATTCAAAGAATATTCACGATAAGTCTCCTAATAGGTATAACAATATGTTCTTTCAAAAGAAAAAAAATGGCCACAAATGATAAAATAGTTAAAAAAATGAATACCATTTTGTTTCATAAATTAAATAGAATACACCCAGAAAAAAGATATATATTTGACTCAGAGCCTACTAAACTATTTATTTGATCCAAATAAATTTTATTTAGTTCAAAGAAAAATTTATTTGGTTCAAAGAAAAATTTTATTTGATTCAATGAAAAATTTATTTGGTTCAAAGAAAAATTTTATTTGATTCAATGAAAATTTTTATTTAAAACATAAATTGTTTAGTAGTTTCTGAGACAAATATACTTTTATTTAACTCAAGTAAATTATATTTGGTTCAAGTAAACCATTTTTCTGGGTGTACATTCAACATATTTTTTTATACATTGTGAATTGTAAATATATTTTAAAAATATCAGCCACTTGTTTATGTGTTGAAGAAGAATATTTCTTTCCCCCGTGTCTACAAATTAGATTCAATCGAGTCGAAACAAATTTATTCGGCTAAATTTCCTTTTTACGCTCGACAAGTTTGATTGGAGGAGCACAACATGTCAAGAGAGCAATCAACATCTGAATAAATAACTAACCTCTTTAATGGTTCAGAATTAATGAAAGGAAATCCTCTCTCTCTCTCTCGGGCATGAAGACGTCGAAACATTTGATGCAAATATTACACTTGCTGATAAATATTGAAAGAAAATATATTTACACACTTGGAAAAAGTGGACCAAATTTAAATTCTGTGTTATTCGATATATATCGACTACTCGTGACACGTGATTGGCCGAGTCAAATGTCTCGATAATTCTATATCACTAGACTGTCCAATTATCTAATTTTGCATGAGGAATTTTTCTTCCCCGACAGTGAATATAATTATTAATAATTTAATGTTTGCCAAAAGCTGGAGAAATCCAAGATGGATTTTGTTACTGAAATAAGAGTGTTTATGTAATTATTGAGCAATTATTCTTATGTCTGTATGGTTGATTTTCTTATACATATGAAAAGAGACGCGCTTGAGCAAAATAGCGGATGCATGAACAAGGATGTTGAGGACCTTAACTCGTGATAATTGGCTAGCGTCTAATGTTTCAGGGCCGAATAATATTCTCGTGGTACGCTAACGCGACAACCGCTGCTCGAGATTACTCCGGTCGTATACACAGGTTGGACGATGTCTCCAGCTACGGTCAAGGCAGCATCAATCTGACCAATATTAGAAACAGCGATCAAGGATGGTACGAATGTAAAGTCATTTTTCCCAACAGGACACCAAGTTCCAGAAATAATGGCACTTGGTCACATCTCTCCATTGATGGTATGTATAAATATATAGGAAATAATAAATTTCCATTCTCTTTCCAATGTGTAATTTACACAGTAATTGCGAAAAGGAGAAATTATATTTCACACACCCAATAGATCGTATTTCATCAGAATTAAAAAAAAATCAAATTAGAAATTGTTAAAAATTATATGTGACGCTCCACGGTGAAAGGTACCTAAAACGACAACCAATTATAGGTTATGTTTGGAAAAGTTTTAGCTTGATTTAAGATTCATAATTACCTGGGGTGCTATTTTGTAATTTGACTTTGACTTTGAATTTGACTCATTCAGAAACTCTTTTCTCAAAGTCAAAATCGAAGTCGAAGTCAAAGTCAAAGTCAAAGTCAAAGTGAAATTACAAAATCGCACCCCTAAAGTCAAAAACAGTTTTAATTAATCATTTAGTATATAAAATAGTTAATAAAAATAGTTTTTGCCTTCAGGTAATTATAAATCTTAAATCAAGAAAAAAATTTTCTAAACATAACCTATAATTTGTTGTCGCGTTAAGTATCCTTTCACCATGGTGCGTCACTGTATCCTAAATGATTGCAACCCGGCAGTCACGAAACTGTAATATTTGCCATCTTACAGGCGAATCTCCTACTGCAAGTACTTTGTATATTTGTCATCATCATTTTCTTTCCTACTGTTTGGTGTGAAAATTTTCAAATTGCTCTAAAATTTTGCTAAACGAATATTTTTTTACATAAAAAATAAATATAATACTGGAATTTTTAAATTTTCACACACATTCTATCTTCAGTTATCTGCAATAACAATGACTAACTGATTGATCATTGTGAAGAACTATGTTTGGAATAATAATAGCTGTCAGCTAACATCATTGTCAAAATTAACATGTGCATTATTACATTATGCAGAATTAAAAAAAATATTCTAGAATTACAGAATTACAGAATTATCTGATGAAGCTGGATTAAACGTTCTCTGGCTTATAGTAAGCGGATAATATATCGCAACACAGAATGAGAGTATCAATAATGGATTAACTGCACCTTTTCCTGGATACATTCCAGCAAGCCTAAAATGCACAAAAGTTTCGTTATTTCTCACTGATTTTAAATAATGATTGCTATCGATAAGCTTTTTGCATTGTCGCGACCTATTACGTTCGCTTTTTTTTATTTTATTATAATTCGCATCTGGAATGATCATTAAAAAACATTATTTAAATCAATCCTTAAAAATTTCACGCATCAAAAAAAGAGGGAAATGGATTTTAAAAAGCAACGTAAAGATAGAATTATTTATTATATATTTAAATCACACAAAAACATTTTTTATTTCAATTCACAATGTTAACTTTACATTTAGATTATATTTTATTAAATTATGAGAAAAACTGCGCAAGCGCCGCGCCAGAGTGAGAGAGAAATCTACTTTTCTCTCTTTCTTTCTTATTATCTCCATCACTCTGGCGCTAACGTTTAGCTTAGCAATAAATAAATATTCCATGTAAATGTCGTGAGTGAAAAATGAACCTTGAATTTTGTAAATTTAAACACAAAGCTTATTGATTTTGAAATATCCCTATGGAAACAAAACTTATACAGTTTTAAAATAGAATTAAAAAAGAACCTTGAAATTGTAATTAAACAAAAGAACCAACAATTGATTTTGCCATCACTATGGAAACGAAAATTGTCAACATTGAGGATAAAAAAACATCAGATATTAATTTTGATAATAGAAAAAAAATACTGATTTAAAAAAAAAATAATGTAGCGTTATGAAAATTTAACAACAAACTTGTACGATTCTCTGATGATTAGGAAGAAATTTCAGAAATTTATTTGCTTATGTTGCAATCACGTTCCACTGATTGAAGTATGATATCAATACCCAACGTTCAAACGATTTTGGATCCAAAACATTTTTATGAATCTGCTGCTGCATAATGACTTGAAATATCCTTTGTACTGTTCAAATACCGCTCTTACTTGACATTCTCTAAACATTATTCGATTGATGATGTTCCCGTGCTCACTAGATTTAAAGCCAGCCCTTGACACATTCGTAAAAATGCACAATTTTTTTGCCCCACCTGTTTATGGCAATTTCAAAAAGAAAGACAACTAAGGCCAGAGTGTAGCCAATCGAAAGTACGTACAACGATATCAGCAAAAGCTTATTTTTCCCAATTTCTTCAGGTAGTGAAACACTGTGAAATTCTTCAAAATCCGTATTCATTAATTTTTTCACCAATCCAAATTCAGTGGCAATTAGAATTATTTCATCAAATCGATCACAATAAGGGGAATAAATTCTCCCTTCAAACCTTCTGCTCCCTCGAACTAAAGGTTCAGATAGAATTTTCAGATTATTCTCTTTGTTTCTGGACAAATATTTATTAATCACTTCTTCAGAAGAGATTGTGATGCAAGTTACGTTCTGATATTGAGTCATGTACTCCAAACAGTAAAGAATGTTTTGTTTCTTTAACATCCGAAGAGAATTCATCGCAATTTTTCGAATATAAGGAGCAGAACTTTCTGACATTGAATACTTAAAGGCCGAATTAAGTATGATTGGCGTCAAAGAAGATGAAGCCAATTCTTCAAGTGTTGTAATTTCCGATTTCGATTGCAGATTCAGGTCCAGAATAGCGGAGAAGAAGTAGCCAGTGTAAGCAATACAGCCAATTATCAGAGAGCCGAAAACTAATCTTTCGACTGAATTTTCCGGTTCTTGGACAACAGACATTCCGATTATAATTCGAAAAATGTTGAACGTTTCCCATATACTCTTCTTAAATCTCAGCAAGTAGGCCGTCCCTCTCAGTACGCAAAGTATACCAACACTTCCCAGAAGCATAAAAAAGAATTCTTGTGTAACAACCAGGACGTTGGAAAATTTTCCGATCTTTGGAATTATAGCTTTAACACTAAAATATTCAATGATGCGCAAATATTTTGTCATTATATTCTTATTTTTTTCTTCCAATTTCAATACACCTAAGTCGGTCAGACATATTTCTGCACCTGTTTTCAGTAAATTTCTAGGAGTATCCGAGATCCTTGTTTCATTCACTGAAATTAAACGTGGTGAGAAATTCATTACTTGTGCTAAAATGTTGCCAAATTTGGTGTGTCTATCAAATTTCTCGTCAGAATTATTCGAGACTTCAATTAGTAGTTTTAAAGGATGTCCATGCAAATTTCGCAATTTATCAGGAAACCATCGAGTTTTGGGTGAGACTGAACGAGAATAATACTTCCTGGTAAAGGGATTCATTCGAACCAAAACAGGTGACTTGTCCTCTTCTTCATTCAACAACACATGTCGTTGTTGCTTGTACACTAAAATAGTTACATCAAGGTAATCATTTCTCCATAATTTTTGCAAATTTTTCTTTTCTTGTACTTGAGCCAATTTACTAAACTGTACGATTAAACATCTCGGTAAAGTTGACTTCCTTGACAATACTTTTAATTTGCTCATTGTCGTCTTCAGATTGAATGTCATCAGCTTGCTTTTCTCAGTCTGTTTTTCCAGTACAAACAATGTTGTCCTCCTTGGTATTACAAAAGACGGCTTGAGTATTTCTCTTACTTCATTATGGCCAATAGTCAAAGATGGAAATTGTTCCGTAATTGATTTCACAAGTGAATTGATTTCTGATTTTGTCTTGTTGAGTTGGTTGTCAAGAATAAACGTCACCTGATACAGTTTGGATTTCTCCTTTAGATACTTAATTAATCCGTCGTAATAATTACTGGATCCAAGAATTTCTTTCCAGATCAATAATTTAATGATCCATAGAACGTAACTCTTAATCTTCATTCTGATGGGTTATTGAAAACAATAAGGAAAGTGTTCTTTTCTCATCTGCAAATTCCAAAGCAAGCTTCTTGGATGCTCAACTAATACTGTGTCATCTGTTAAAAACTCAAAAATTGAGGTTTTCTACTCACGAAGGTATATAATTCCATGACAGTATCGATGCTTTACAAATTGCACATAAGTATAAGGTACCGCCGAGCAGAATTGTCTTTCTGTAACAGCTATTACAGAATATATCAGTAAGCCAATCACTAATTTGCGGAAAAACAGGGATTGATTTTGAATTTTCCTTATCCGAATATCCAACTGCACGTGATGTTTTGAAGGTTGCATGAAATCGAATTGTAAATAATATAATATGCCTTAAAATTTATGTTTGTCAACTGCTTTTGTATCTATTGGAAAGATTCTAAAATTTCCAGCAACTCGGACCTGATGTCAATAAGAACTCCATCAAAAATTTATTTCAGTTGATTATTATGATTATCACCAATTTCTTTGACGAAAAGACATCAGCACTATAATAATATTTTCTTGATATGCTTTACTAACCTAAATCCAGGCAGACTCATTAAATCGTTCAATCTAGGTGTGTTGCCGCCGGGCGAAAATGTTCCAGGTGAGACACTTTTGGTTGTACCTCCCATCAATGGAACAGTTATGGAAGGTGAAACTGTATCATTCGAATGCATTGCGAAAGATTCCTCATCAATTGTCGCCTGGTTTCACGAAGGTGTTGAAATTTCGGAAATAAAGGTAAAGCATAGGAAGAAAATCCAAAATGATACTGCTTTCGTGGATCAATTTGTAGAATGATCCAAGAAAGTAGTATCATTTTGCAACGTTTTGATACCTTTACGTTTTCTGTGGAATATTCTACCATTAATAAAAAATTCCGTGTTAAAAATTTAAATTCAGGAACTGAAAATTCGAGCTTCTGTTGACAATAATGGAACATTGATAATAAAACCAACGGACATGGGCGATTTAGGGGAATACACTTGTATTGTCAGTAATGATCGTGGAGAACAACAGAGTGCTTCTGCTTATCTTAATGTACAATGTAAATTTACTGATTTCATAATACATCAAAAATTAAAAATCCTGTTATAGAATATGCGGAATTTTGATAATTTGATTTAATTTCTAGATAAAGCAAAAGTGATATATGCTCCTCGTGAAGTATTTCTTCCTTATGGGAAACATGCGATTTTAGATTGTCATTTTAGAGCTAATCCACCATTAACGAATTTACGATGGGAAAAGGATGGATTCCTCTTTGATCCATACAATGTACAAGGTGTATTTTATAGAAGAAATGGCTCCTTGTACTTTAGCAAAGTTGACGAGAGTCATGCTGGGAGTTACAGTTGTACACCCTACAATGATCTTGGAACAGAAGGTTCCAGTTCTCCTATCAATGTGGTGGGTATTTTTAAATTAAACCTAGACTTTCAATTGGAAACATTTTTATAAGGAGATATGTTTGATTGATGCAACAATAGATCGAAAATTATCATAATCAACCCATCATCTATTCTTATAAGAATGCTTTTGTATTTGTCAAACATATCTTCAGTACCTAAAATTGCAAACTAGTGCAATACTAGTGGAATTTTAAAAATATTTATGATCTACTCTAGAGCATTTGTTTCCAGATTGTTCAGAGACCACCAATATTTACCGTGACACCACAACAACTCTACATGAGAAAATTGGGCGAGAATTTAGAAATTCCTTGTGACGCTAGAGATGGAGATAATAATCATCGACCTAACATCGTTTGGTTTAAAGTAAAATTCCACTAAATGATTATAAAATTATCGTTTGTTTCCTTTAAACCTTGATTTCTTGGTTGTTTGAACAATTTTGCTAGATGTGCGAATTTAATGATTAAATCGAAATGTTTGTGAAGAGAACAAATATGTAGTTATAAATAGAGCTTACTAGATAAATTATTGCTTCATTGGCATGAACAAACTTGTGTTTGATTGACCTGAACTATTTGCTTTGACAATGATGATGATGAGTCATTTTTGGTATAAGGGATTGATGTTTACTGTTCCATTCGCATTTAATTTGGTTGGTTTTTTTGAATATTCACATTACATTTAATCCGGTGTATGGCATCATTAAAGGATAATGATTATTATTACTTTTTCTGTTCTTGCTTTATTGTGTTTCAATATATTTGATTTAACGGCTTTACCTGTCCAAAAAAATATATATAGATATTTAAAAAAAATTTCTTTAGAAAAGAATTAGGTATCGACATACGTGTTTTTTAAAGGATGGTTCACCTCTTTCTCCGGAAAGAGCAATATTCACTGGAGGAAATCTCACCATTGAGAAAATTCAAGAACAAGATCGTGGACTCTATCAATGCGCTGCAACAAATGAAGCTGCGACAGTTGTTGCCGATGCAGAACTTATGGTTCTAAACGTACCACCAAGAGCACCTTACAATCTCAGTGCCAATACTAGTAAAAATTCTGTAACTCTCACATGGATTCCAGGCTATATTCGTCCAAAAATGGAATACTCCATATGGTATGTTGAAAACAAAAATTCATTAACAGCAATTTTTCAAAACAAAAAATAAACCTGTGGAAATTAATTCTTTTTATTGTTCCTTGAGAAGGTACCGACCAACTGACACTTCCGAATGGAGAACTATGAAAATAGTGTCGAAAAAAATAACCGAAGCTACTGTGAACAATTTGACACCTGGTCGGGAATATGAATTTATGGTTCTTAGTCAAGACAAACATGGTGATGGAATGTTTAGTAAAACAGTACGTGTGCTTACAAACCCAGGTATAATTGAAATTTTCCTTTATGTATTTTTCTTTCAATATCTGATATTTGCAAAAATAATTGAATATTATTCATCCGAAGTCGCCTCTCCGATTAGAATTAAAAAGATTAACTATTAAAGTTTTTTAGATGCGATAGATCATAACGGAGCTTCTGAATTTCGAAGTCCTGGTAAGACCATGTATTCCTGAATCAAATTATAGAATAAAAATATGTATAGGAGGTATTTGAATATACGTAATTTCAGAATCAGATTTTATGGGAGCACCTCGTAATGTCAGAGTACAAGCAACTGTAGAAGGTTATTTAGTCACTTGGGAACCTCCTATCGTTGGTCCCGAACTCGTTAGATTGTACATTGTAAAATGGTTTAAAGGTACAACGGATCATCTTTATGGCAAAGCAGAAACAACAGACACGTATTATCTTGGTATGATGATTTTTGTTTTTTAGTTCGTTTTACAAAAAAATTTGTCCATTTGTTTATTTCTTTCCTTTTATAGTAAAAAATTTGGAAGAGGATAGTTATTATTCATTCGAGGTGGCAGGAATATCACTAACAGATGACATCTTGACCAGTGAACGTTTCACAATGGAAATTCCTGCCTATCAAAAAAGTTCTCGTAATAGAGCAATTTCAATGGGAATTGTTGCAAGTCTTGGCTTTTTAGCTGCAGCCCTTGCTGCAGTTTGGTGGGCAAAAAAACGATTTTGTCATTCGGAAGATAATGAAAAGTAAACATGAAGAAACAAATTATAGACTGTTTTATTGTAGCAATTTCAAAAAACCAAATCTTTCAAATTAAAAATTATATAACGCCATAATTTCAAATTATTACCATAATTATTAATATAATTGTATATTAATAATATATTAAATTTATAATTCAATTAATTTAATTAATTAATTTCATTCGTTCATTTTATTAATTATTACAATGCTCCGAATAAGGATTCTTAAATTCGAGTTTTTAAAAATCATTTCATATTTGAATAATTATTATTACATACATTTGGAAAAAGGAAGCCAGGAAGTATTTTTATTTAAATAATCTAGTACGCTATTTTCAATAACATTTTACATATGTTTTTATAACTTAAAATCAATTTTTTTAAAAAAATAGTATTAAGGTAAATAGAATAAGAATCTGCTTTTTTATTTATATTCATGATTATTGAAGGCCATAAATTTATTTATATTTAAGAAATAGTTTAATAATATTTCAATAGAGAGCATTCTAGGATATTGCAAAAAACAAGTATGAAAATTGTGAGAATAATATTTACATTTTACGAAACGTATTTTAAAAATAAAAAATTTTTAAACACTTGTATTTGAATCTAAACTAAACTCCGTATTTTTTGAATAAAAAAAAGAATCATTGGCGACTGTAATGACAAGAGTTTCTTCACTTTAAAACCAAACCTATTAATACTAATTTAATCATTAGTGTGGAAATATGTCACTTAGGCATAGCATTAACTAAAATGCATCCGCAGCCGCTGATTGGCAGACAATCATTTTTATCATTTTTCTAGGTCCAACGAGTCTTAAAAAATTAATTATCAATCATCAATGATTTTTTTCGATAAAATATGATCAGAGAATGTTTTTCTGCGATTGCTGAGAATATAGAAATTTTTAAAACACAATGAGAAGCTTTCAGCCCCAGCCGCTGATTGGCAGACAATCATTTTTATCATTTTTCTAGGTCCAACGAGTCTTAAATAATTAATTATCAATCATCAATGATTTTTTTCGATAAAATATGTTAAAGAATTGGCGAGAGATTTAAATTTCAAATTCTATCTTTTTATTGAAAAAAAACTTTTGATGTAATTTTTAATAGATCTTTTTTTCCACAAAAGAATAAGAAGAATTTAAATAAATAAAAGAAATTTGACATATGAAGTTAAAAATTTAATTTGCCAAATAAAAAATTTATAATCGGAAATATGGATGAAAGGACATATATTATGTATAATTCTGTTAAGTACTTCTGATGTACTGAAGCCAGAAAGAGTGGGAGACATGTGAGGTTTATGGAACAGACTTCGACGTGTTCACGATTAGTCTTCCTTTGGAGTGCATTGTAGAATGTTAACGCGAATTTAATAATCGTAATTTGCATTTTTCGTGTTGCGCGCTCTTTTTTTAAAATATGTCTAAAATATTAGTCAAATTTGAATTGAATTAATATTTTTATGTATGATTTTTAAATTACAACATTTATTCATTTTATTTTTTTTTCCATTTTATTTTCGTTTCATCAATATCAGAGGAATAGATTTTTCCACATGATAATTTATCAAAGAAACACACGTGGCGTCTGCTTTTGAAAGTGTGGAACTATATTTCAGAACGTAGGCGTAAGTCAGAATATGAATTATATTAATACACAATGTAGTTTTGTTTTCAATTCATGTTAATTACTCTCATCGTAATTTAAAATTCATTTCTTCGATTTCATTATTTTTTACTTAATTAAAAACGAATCTTGTGTAAAATGATTATTTTAATATTCAAAATTTTATTAATTTAAAAAAAATTTTCTAACACGTTCTATTATTTAAATAGAAGTGATTTTAATTTGCCTATATATGATTAATAAAAACTTATTAAAAAAATAATTTCAAGAGAATTTTATTTTTGAAACCGCACACGAAATACTTTTCTTGTCGGAAACAAAATCTTATCTTAGCAAAATGATTATTTTCTTATAGATTCGCATTCTTTTTTTTGTTCTCTAGATTAATAAATTAATTAAATTAATTAATAATTTAATTTTATATTAATAATATTATTTATATTTATATAATAATATTAGTTAATAATAATAATTAATAAAATAAAAAATCAAAACTAAATTTTCACCCTTTCGAAAAGAAATTATCTTTCGAGAATTTTTTTTCGGAATAAAGGCACTAATGTTATTTTGCGCTTTTTTCAATTGAAGCCATAAAATCTCATTAACCGACAGTACTCTCATCTTTATAAGTATTGACAAGAAACATTTTTATTCAATTTTAGATTCAAGTACTCATTGTGTCTCATTATCAAAAGAAAAAGAAATAATAATAATAATAATAATAATACAATTTAGATAATATAACAAAATCAAAACAAAGATACAAAAAAAAAATTATTTCGCATTTAAATTATCATCATGAGTATGTTGCTGATTATTCAATTAATAACTTTTATCAAATTGTTTCTATTATCTAAAATTAAAAAAACAACTGTCTCTCTTTAATCAACAAATATTACTGCAGAAATAAATTATCAAATTTTAATGTTCGCATAATTTTTACATTACAATGTTGCGAAGATATATACTATTTTGTAAATAAGTGCAGTTGATTAAATATTTCTTATGCACAAATTAAAACAAAAAACGCGAACGAAATGGAATTTTTTTTCCAAATGTAAAAATTATTTTCAATTCAATCTAAATTATTATTCTCCGCTTATTTGTATCACAAAATGAAAATATGTTGAGAGTCTTCCTATAAGTATTATGAAGAAATCAGTTTAATATTCATTATTCAATGTGTGATTAAAATTCTTCAGTTATTAAATATTATCATATCTCTCTTTCATCCTTTTTATACAATTGAAAAAAATTTTTTTTTAAACAATAAATAAAAGTTTTTTCTTAGAGAATTAAATTTTAAGATCAAAAATATAATTTTTAGGAATAAAAAAAATTCCTGCTGGATTTAAGAGATTCATAATATTATAATCTTTCTCAATCGTAACCTGTTTTTTTCGAGCGTGGAAAATATTTTGATTTGAGAAAAAAAAATTGTACACACGTGTTATTGTATACAGAGTGGGAGCCTTTCTCTTTTTATCTTCTATTTCTTATATAAAAAATTTTCCCAATATATTTTTTCTCTGACAGATGATCTTGTTAAGGTACATTTTCAAGGTATGTATGTAAACTTCAGTAAAACCGGTTTTTGTATTCAAATTTATATATATGCATCTTTCAACTGAAAAACCAACAGTATCGCAAGGAAACACGTTTTTTTGTATGATAGTTATAAATTTTTAAGAACTGTTATTAAAATTTTCTTCTTATTTCATACAACCTTGATCTTGTAAAGTTCTCCGCGTATTTTAATTTCTGCCTGTAAAAATACCTATTTATTTAAAAAAATAAAAACCTATTTATACCCAAAAACAAAAAATTGTTTGTGAAATAATCTTTTCTACTTTTCAATATTTTCAACACAAGAACAATTAAAAATTTTTTCATAAAGTTATAAATTCTTGAAAATTATAATAATAAAAAACTAATTTTTTTTCTATTTTTTTAATACAAATTTTTAAAAATTGTAATAAAAAAAATAATTTTTGTTTTACTATATCTTATATAATATTCTAATATGGAGGAATGAATATTCAAAGTGGAATTGAAAACTAATGCTTGTAGAGACGACGATAATAATAATAGTGTCCTCTTCGTCAGAATAAACCCTGGGCATTATAACAACTTTGGAAAGGTTCATTCTGACAAAGAAAGCCGGGTAGTTTAAAATTGAGTGGGGATGGAGAGACCCATAGGGAATAGGGATGTTGCCCACATGATGCTTTCCCAACTTCTTTTAGTCATTGTTGTGATTTTGTGTCAGTGGGAACATTCCTGTTGCATTCGAACAAAAAAAAAAATTATAATGTAAGTTTTTTTCCACTATTTCATAAATTTTTGAACATCAACTATATATAAAAAAATTTTCCCTCACAAAATCTATGAATTCTATTTCGAATTTTATTACAAAAAAGAAAAAATTTTCATCCATAGAAAAATAATTTTCCCTTTGTTTAAAAAAACCGGAAAATTTTATTTAGAAAAAATAATTTTTTCCTTATACTGTATGTATAAAAAAAGTCTTCTTTTCTAATTTGAGATAAAATTTTCCATCATTGAAAAATAGACATTTTTTTCTTTCATTCGAAAAATATTCTTTTGAACAATGGAAACATTTCCTTTTGTAAGAAAAAAAAATCTTTTTCTCTAGAGTCAAAAATTTTTTTTTGTGGGAAAATAATCATTAATTTAATTAAATGAAAGTATGTATTTGTTTAATGTAATGAATAAATTATTCGTCAATTTTAAATATTAATTGAGAGACAAATTAAATTTTCAATTAAATTTATAATTAATGAATAGTTGAATTAATTATCATCGCGGCCTTTGCAAATAAAAAAAATAAATTGTCATTTTTTCGCATTAATTTTTTTTTTCAATTTATATTCAAATGAAAATGTGATCTTTGTGAAGTTTATTGAAGAATTTTCTAGTGTCTTATGAAGTACATAAATTAAATTATCGAATTTAATCGAGAGCACAGACGATTATTACTTCCATGCGTGTCGTTTTCTTCTCTGGCGATTAGTAAAGAGCGCTTGTGACGAGATCAACGACCCATGAAGGTTTAATTTATAAATTGAACGATGAAGTATTTTTTTTTATTAAGTCAAAGAATATTTTTTATGTTGTATTTTTCCCGACGATTCCCCTGTTTTTTTTATTTTTTATTTTCAACTTTCACGGAATTAATTCTTATTGACAATCTTAAGTAGCTTTTTATTAAACAATTATCCTATACGCAAAGTTAAAAATTACATTCACGAGGTTTTTTTAGTGACATTTTTGCAATTTAAATTCCAAAAATGATAATTATTTATTTCATAATTGTTGACTATTTTGTATTTTTTCTTGGTACAAATTTCAGTTTTAATTGAAAATTTTTTTTCCAATAACGAGTTTTAAATTTGAATTAATTAAATAATAATTAGAAAACATTTATTTTTTATTTATTTATTTACAAACTGGCAAAAAACAATTGAAGAATAACAAATTAAATGGTAAATTAAAAAAATAGATTAATAATAATAGTAATAATAATGATAATAATAGTAATAATAATAATAATAATAATAATAATAATAATAATAATAATAATAATAATAATAATCGAAATAAATAAATTCTGTAAAATAGTAATTAATTAAAAGTAATTAACTGTGAGAAATAAATTTATAAATTATGCTCATGATTGTTATATAATATGAAAAATAAATGACTGCGTTTTTTTTAATAAACTCTTCAATGTTACTGTCTCTTTGATTAGACTTCCGGTTATCACAATGCACATATAAAATTTATTTGACCCAGTGTGTATGAATCCACGTGGGTATGAAATATTCTCACATGAATAACAAGTCTCGACTATATCAAACGATCAAATCCACATTAATTAATCAATTTCCGATTATAAATGTAACATTCTCGCAATAATTTTTTTATTTTATTATATTTTAATTTTTTAATTTCATATTCGGAGAAACATATTTTTTTGTAAAATAAAAAATTCTTTTTTTAATTTATAAGAAACATTGGAAAAAATGTTTGTTTTTATATTGTGTTGTTAATATTTGTTGTTAATAAAAAAAAAAGTTAAAAAAAATAAGAAATTTAAGAAAATTGTTAGATAAACAAATTAGAATTTCAAAATATTTTTACAGTAAAAATAAAAAATATTGTAAATTTTTTCCTTACGTCACAATATCTCTGCGATGGATGATAAAGAGAATTTTGGATTTGAAAAGAATTCAGAAAAAAATGTTCTCATGTGGGCATATTTTACTGTTTAAGTATATATATATATATATATATATATATATATATATATATAATATAATGTGCCGACTGCCTTAATTTAATTCAGTGTAGAATGTCTGCTAAGAATAAATGCAACCTTTCAACTATTTTATTCTTTTCAATTCTTTAAATTGCTGGGCCAGCTTGAGAGAGTTTCTCTTTTCCCTATTTTTTTTTGTATTAAATTACAATTGACTATTTTTGAAAATCAAAATTCCTAATTTTTGCATAAAACATGAAAAATTTTCCAAACATTCGAATATATTTAATAATTAAAAAAACTTTGTTCTTAATTAACATATTTGAAAGACAAAGTATGCAAACTTAATTTGATATAATAAAAAATCGCAAAAGAAAATTATGAATACGAGAATAAATTGTTTCTTGGTATAATTTAGTTGTTTCATAACGTATGATTTTAAATAGACATTTTTACAAATTTTGTTTTAATCAATAAAAGTATGATTACAAGAACAAAAAAATTATCACTCAATCATTATTATTGATGATCGAAAAAATGCTCCATTCTTTTTCACTGATTAAACAAAAAAAAAGTGCATTGATAAAGACTTGAATATTTTTGATGATACGAGAGACACTGAAATGACTACACCACATATGCGCGAACATAATGCCATGTAATTCTAGCCCTGATTTATATAAATTATAATTTAAAAAATAAATTTTTAAATTCAAATATATTTATTAAAAAATAAATTTTTAAATTCAATGAAATCTTTTAAGAAAATTTTACATTTTGAAAATTAAATGTTAATTTCTGCGATTTTACAATTCGCTTAAACAGGAAATTTTAACTATAATAATTTTTTAAGGGAACAATCATTTGTCCTTGTACTTAAAAATTGTTGAATAAATAAAAATGACACATTTACAGGCAATTGTTAAATTTAATAAACCATTTCATTTTTAATTGCACATTGATTAAAAATGACGGAAAATAATTTATCAATTAGCATCATGCAATGTACCGTGAGAAAGATAAATAGATGAATTTGTTTCTTGTTGAGTGTATGACCACTAATTATAGTGAATGAGTCAACTTATTGGCAGAAAAATTTCAAAGAATTGTCTATTTTCTCAAAATACTTAATCATATAGTGTCTTAAAGGATTTTTAGTCCATTTGACCAGAATTGATCTGGTCAAATGGAACTATTTACATTAGTTAAATAGCATTCAAACATTTTAATAATTTATTTCCTTAATTTTGAATTTAAAGAAATTAAAAAAAATTAATTAAAAAATAAATTAAAAATTAAAAAAAAAAATACATGTTTGGTCTATTTATAAATATTATAGTTGATAATTATGTTAACCTATCAACCTAAAGCAATATAACTGTTGTTATTTAAACCGACCACTCTTGTGATAGACTTGAAAAATACTTTTTAATTTGTCATAAAAATACTTAATAAAAAATAATATTTTATCCATATAAAAATAAGAATTTACTCTGGTGGATTTTAAAAATATTCTGCATAGTTTAATATTGAAGTAAAAATATTTTTTTCGAAAGAATTTGAAAGATGACAGATAAAGTTTATCTTCTGTAAAAGTAATTCTTTCTCATGAATCATCAAAAGCACGCAAGAAGAAAATCTCGCCAATTATACTTCATTCTTTTCGAAAGGAGTGAAGGGTAATTTTTTCATTCAGCTCTAAATTTTTAAATACAGATTATTTCATTGTTAAACGTAGATCGACATTTTCTAAAAGTACCATTTTTACATACCTTACATTAATTTATTCTTATCACAAAGAATTTTTATTTACGAAAAATTTAATTAAAAAATTAAAATTTAATTTTACCGTCTCTTTTATTTATTTTTAATTTCTTCTATAAAATTTATCAATTTTCCAGCTTTCTCCTCCTAAATATTAAATTGCATAAAATGGAACACAAAATGAAAAGAAAAAATGTTTCTTTTCAAAATAGATGCAGACAAATCGATTGCATTGTTAGAACTATCAAGAAATGCACTTATTTAGATAATAATTACTGTCCATATGATAAGATATATTTTTATCTTGCAGAAAGTTGTGCGGAGAGTGAATAATTCTGGCGGGATTCTCGAGGGGCAAAGAGTGGATTAAAGACAAGAAGTCGCCTCAGTTCAGAGTGCACATGCTGAGGATACGACAACTCGCTCGTTCAGAGATCTCGCCTTCACCATGAGACCCTGGGCGAATAAGAATGCCATTTTTGGAATAACTGGACTCATATTTATTCTCATTGGAGGATTTTTCTCCATTTATTGGCCATTTATTTTTGATCACATTTTGCACAAGGTGAGGAGAATATAAAAGAAGAAATACACCTCTATCTAAATAATTTGCTTTCAATAATAATGAATTACAAATGTTATATAATTTTTCATTTTCTTTATTTTAAAAAACTAATTTAGTACTTTTCTTCGAAATAAATTTTTTCCAATTTTATAGGAATTGACATTGTCACCAACGTCAAGGGCTTATGAAATTTGGCAAAATTCAAGTAAACTTCCGGTGCATTTGAAAATTTATTTCTTCAATTGGACCAATCCTGAGGAAATTGAAATTCCCGGAAAGAAACCAAAGTTGGTTCAATTAGGACCTTATAGTTTCCTGTAAGTAATTTCATTTTACAAAATTTGTGAAAAAAAATGATTATAGGAAACATTTTTAAGATTTTTCTTAATTCTATTTAATTAAATTATTTTAATTAAAAAAAAAAATGCCTATAGTAATTAATTTTTTTTGGCTATAATTTATTAATAATTAATAAATAATTTATTAATAATTTACCGATTTATGAAACTGTGGAACAATTAAATAAGAATAGATTTTTGCAAAATCGAATGATAATTAAAAGCTGCAAAAACATCTTCTGTAGATGTCGAGAGTCATGAAAAATAATTTTCGATTTTGCAGAATTTTTTGTTCTGCAGAATAGAGGAAGTTTTTTCATTTGAGTACACAAGTATTGACCCAGATATTAAATAAAAGAAATATTTATGAGAAATATATATACATGCTAATAAAGAGAACCTATTAACGATTAGTAATAAATGAATAAACAGTTAACCTTTTTAAATTGACATTTTAATCGAAAAATAAAATGACTTTGATTAGACACACTTGTGCGCGTAGGCACTCTATTAAGAACTAAATAAATTATTCCCTAATTATAATTACCTTCATTAATAAATTGAGTTACACGAGTGAGATGATTTTTAAACTGATTCGCAGTTTTCAATGAACGCCTTTTTATCATTTTATTGATAAGCCTTTTTTATTTATACAAACATTCCTTTTATTTTTAGTTTATTTGCAAAAAAACACTTTTTTAAAGTGAAAAAAAATTGCCAGTTAAAGAATTATTTTATAATTTTTTCTAATAATTAAATATTAGATAAAACATAAATTCAAAAAACCAAAGAAATTATAAATTATATTTCACTTTGAATACATTTTGTAAAAAATTTCTTAAACCTGAAGGAAATTAAAAATTAAAAACGAATATAAAGAATATTTCAAAGAAAAAATTAGTTTATTATTAAAAAATAGTTTTATTATTTGAAAATTATTTTTAGTTGTGTGATTGGCTTGTACGGGATCTTCCTAAACGATTAGTCACCAATTTTTCCGTCAATCTCAATCCCCCCACATAATTGGGTCAGCAAATTATTTTCTTTATTTTACTTTATATAAATTCCAGTAATTTTCTCAGTTTTATAAAAATTCAACATTTTTTTAAATGTAATAATTTTATTCTAATTAAAGATTTTTTTTTATTCATTTTCTTACTGAAAAAATGAAATTACTAAATTAAATAATTGCCTTTTTTTCGCAGAGAAGTCAGAGAGAAGGTGAATGTAACATTTCACCCAGAAAATGGAACAGTTAGTTATTTTCAACGAAAGTTTTGGCGTTTTGACGAAAAGATGAGCAATGGATCCTTGGACGATGTAGTCGTACAACTTAATGTCGTTGCCATTGTAAGTTAAAAATAAATAAAAATTACAAATTACTTCCTCACCGGAAAAAGAAATGAATGCAAATATTTTTTTTTCGATAAAAATGTTGATATTTCTGCTGCAATATTTTAAGAAAATAAAAAAATAATATTCTTCTTTAAAAAAATGAACATTGCAGATATATATATTTAAAAATAAATAAATAAATAAATAAATAAATAAAGAAAGAAAGAAAGAACAAAATTTTCATTATGGAAAAATATTTTTTTAACTGGAAAAGAAATTGATCATTGTTCAGCAAATCTATTTTGACTTCATTATATTGTAAATTAACTTTACTAAAACAATATTTACATGTTTAGTCAGCAAATAAAAAAAAAAATATATTTAAAAATTGACATATTGTTTTCTACCTTTGTTCTAAAATCGAAATCTTTTTTTAGACTGCGGCAAGAAAAGTATTGACCCTACCGACAATGTATCAAGGTGCTTTTGCTCAACTTATGGACACCATGAACATGAAACTTTACAATATAAAAACAGTGAACGAATTGACTTTCAAAGGATATGTTGATCATCTTATTCAATTAAAAAATACCGTTCCATTGGATGGTGACGATTCACCGCCTTTCGATCGTTTTGGATGGTTCTATATGGTAAATAAATGTAATTTATTTTCCCAAAAAAAATTTTTTTATGAGAAATAACTTCTTCTTCAATGAAATATTAAAGGCACTTCCGGTTTCATTGGTTTTAATCAATTTTATTGACCCGTGGATTAATTAAAAAATTAACATGGGACAAATAAAAGACAATTTCAATTGGGAAGCGTTTAGAAATATACATATAAGCCCTTCGCCAGTTCCTCTATTAGGTCTGCAACAAAACTAGACTACTCTGAATTGCCAGTGAATGAAATAGGTCACTCAACTACAAACTGTAGCGAATTATGAATGAAAAGCAATCGACACATCAAGAATGAACAATAAAGTCCTCACTGAATATTATGTTCTCTCCCCTTTATGCTTTTTTCCACATCGTATTACAAATTTGAAAATTGTTTTCATTTTCCTACTGATTCTATATTTTTCTCTAATAATAAATTCCACGTTTTTAAAATCTACGTATCGATTTTAGATCGTATCGATCATAGAAATAAAAATTTAATTCAAGACAATATTGAAACAAATTTATAAATAAAACATTACTTTAACCAGTTTCTGTATATATTTTCAGAGAAATGGATCGACGATGTTTGAGGGTCACATGAATATGGAAACGGGAGAGAAGGACTTTTCAAAAATAGGAGTCGCAAGACGATGGAATTATAAAGATACTATGAAATTTTACAAAGTCCCTTGTAATACCGTCGAAGGAAGTGGGGGAGAATTTTGGCCACCATTGCGAAATTTTGGTGACTTTTCCTCGCCCTTCAAAACAGACGATATTAGTTTATTTAGCGCGGATTTATGCAGGCGAGTACTTGAATTTATTTTTTCTATTCCCTTTTCCCAAAGTACGAAATTATTTCAGAATTTCTTCCTTTATTTCTTTATATATTTATTTTTGTATTTAGCGCTATTTTACTTTTTACATTAATCCAACTCGGTCTTTTCAATAAATGGTATTCGTCACATAAGGGCCATTTGATGTTAGACATCGACCCGTGACAATGCTGCGCTTACAAGGTTCCAAATCGACAAAAAAAGTGAACCGCGACTGCTGGTCATGTACACTCTTACTTACGGCAGGAATCTTCAAATAATGGCTTGTTACTAATGCCTAAAAACATTCTTCAAGAAAACGGAAAATTTCACGTCTGCTAGGTGCAGAGTGGTCACTTGTCCTCAGTATTAAAGTGGTCAGTTGTCCCTCTGATACAAAGTCATCAAAAGGACCAAATGTAAACAATTTTTTCCTGCAAATTGCTTTATAATCTCAAAGATATGCAGAGTGGTCAGTTGTCACTTGTCATCGGTATCGGAAATGGTAAAAGATGTACAATTCTTTACTGACCAATGCTTCTTAATCTCAGAAATGTGCAGAGTGGTCACTTGTCTTTTGCACTAGATTTCTCACTTTTCTTATACTATTAAAGTGTTTCGTTCTCCATTTGACACAAAATTATTCACTTGATCTTTATGAAAAGAAACAAAAAATTAATATAAACAATTTTTTTGGGACCATGGCTTAATAATTTCAAAATTATGCAGAGTGGTCACTTGTTCTGAGTATTAAAGTGGTCTCTCAGCGATTTGATACAAAGTGGTCACTTGTCTTTGGGAATAGTAAGGCTTGAAGAATTCTTTACTTTTCCATCCCAGAGTTGTGGAAAGTGGTCACTTGTCATTACAGGAAAAATATAAACAATTTTTTTGAAGCGCATTGCTTTATATTTTCAGAGATGTGCAGAGTGTTCACTTGTCCTTAATATGAGAGTGGTCAGTTGTCCCTCTTTCTTCTTTTCCCCTAAAGATAAATGAAAATTTGTTCTTAGAGAGAAATATTGATTGATGCCTAAAGGATTGAAGAACTTATGGAAAATAATTTCTTTTGCAGACCATTGACGTACGAATTTAAGCGTGAAGTAACTCACAAAGGTATCAAAGGTTATCAATTTACGCTCGATCGTAAAACACTGAGTAACGATACTAAAAAGCGTTACCCTCATGAGCAGGCGAGATACTTTTTACCAACAACAACCACTGAGGATTTTTTCTCAGCTGAGCCAACCTCACAATCAATCGAAAGTGAAGAGGATCCAGATCTTGTGAACATTGGCCAATGCTTTTGTAATGGAGATTGTAGTCCAATGGGTCTCATGAATATTACTGCCTGTCGTTATGGTGCACCAGCATTTGTTAGTCTACCTCATTTTCATAAAGCTGATCCCATTTTAAGGGAACGAATCATTGGAATGAATCCCAAAGATGATGAACACAGCTTTTATATTACTCTAGAGCCTGTGAGTATAAATATTATAAAAAATTGTAAAATGAAATAAAACTTGTAACTTTAGGAACAAGTTTTGTAATTCTAACATTCTCTCTATTTTTTTACAGACTTCAGGAATCCCTATAGATGTAGCAGCAAGATTACAAGTCAATATTTTGTTGCAGCCATCTAAATTTGCATCGTGAGTTTGATTTTATGTTTTACAAAAAGAAAAAAAAATTATGATATTCTTTAATTGTAATTTTTTCTAGGTTTATGAAAAATATTCCTACGATGTACTTTCCAGTATTTTGGTTCAGTTTAAGAGCTGGCCTCCCTGACGAAATGACTGGACAAATGAAAATGTTAGTCATGACACCTAGTTTAATGCAATACGGTAGTATAGCATTTTTATTCCTTGGATCTTTATTCGTATTGGGCACTGCGATAATGTGCTATTGTCATCATGGAAAAACAGGCTCTTCAGTAAGTTTTGGAAAATCATTTTCCCTAAAAATTTCTATCAACGTTTTTATTTTTTTATGTCGAAATTTTTTCATTAATTTAATTTAGAGAATGTTAAAAATTTCCCTGCACTCTAAATCATCCGATAAATCTTTTCTAATCACAAAGATATCTATCATCATTTGTCGATAATTTTAATTTTGTAATAAAATATTTTTCACAGGAGTCCTCGACCAGAATGTCAGTTACATATCCAAATAGAAAAGCAGAGCTAGTTTATATGGATAAGACTGATAATGAAGATCCACAAATAAAGAGCAATCGACGTTTATATCCAAAATTGTAAATTTCCTAGGTCAGAAAGTGATGAAAAATATTTTTTAACGACTCACTTTAAAGGGGACATTCAATGAAATCAATATTTTCAGTGATAATTATTTTTGCCGATGGAACAAAAAGAATTTTCCAGTTCGAAACGATTTCCTTTTTTTTTTAATAACAAATCTGAGCCAAGACTGTGATGAAAGACACTTTTTTGATTTTTTTTCATAGATTGTTAAAACTGTGAAATGCTTTTAGTGAATATTGATATTGAAGTGCCAAAAAGAATTTTTTATATCGACGATAATAATCCGTTATTGCTAAATCTTTATACATATTTTATTATAGAATTCTAAGCAAATTTGATTTCTTCGAAAGTTCTTTTAATCAAAAAATCAAAAAAATTTTATTATAAAACGTTTTCAAAAAATAGTTTAAAAAAAAGTTTAAGAACATATTTTTGATGTTTATAAGAAATAATTTTGTATTGTTTAAGAAATGCATTGTTTAATAAAAAAATATTTTTGTAAAGTTTATAAAAAATATTTAGAACAATAATTTAAAAGAATGTTTTAAAAAAAATTTATAGCAAACATTTCTGATATTTACGAAAGAATTAAAAAAAATTTTGAAATTAGATATTTCGAAAATGCTTTTTTATTAAATTCTAAGTGAATATATTTCGTGGACAAAAATATTTTCTGAAGGATATTTAAGGGACCAAAAGTTTTAATTTTCATTAAAAGGGGCAAATCTACTTGAGAAAATGAAAATAATCGTCAATATTGTGAATGACGAGACAATATATATTAGTTACCTAATTTCAATGACTGCAACAAAAAACTAAGTAAGATATAAAGTTAAAATTAACAATTTAAATGAATAACGAAAATCCAAGCTCATTGTAGAATATAAGTAAATTATAAGAAGAATATTCTTTAATTAGTTTTCAAAAAATTTTACGTGAATTTAAAAAATCCATTTACGAATCGAAACTTATTATATAATTCTATAAGAAATTTTATATGTTTCCTATAAGATTCATCACATTAAAAAACATTTGCACAAATATTCTCCAATTTTCGATTTTCTTTTTTAATTTCCAAAACATTTTTTGCCAATGTGCAAAAATATAGAAATGTTTTTTTTTAATACCAACGTATTTAAATTTAAACTTAACAATTTATTCATCCAATTTTTACATTATAATTAGAATATTTTCTTTCGAATGTTATAAATCATGTAAAATAAATATCAAGCAAAAATTGAGGAATATTTATGCAGCTAGTAAAAAAGATTAAAAATAATTTATAAAAACACAAATCATGAACAAAAGAAAAAAATTCGTCCTTACACACTGTGCCATGCCATATTTATTAGCTTATAAACTATTAAAATAAGTTTATTGTAAAATAGAATTCTTAGCTTCAGAGTTTGAAAGACTTTTTAATATAAATATTTTGCTACAAAAGCGGTGCTTAACAGGGAAACCGAGATTCAGATCAAAATTAAAAAATTATTTTCAAAATAACTGAACAATAATTATAATTAAAAATTATCAATAACTATTAATATTATAATGATAATGAAAGAATATGAAAATATTTTCAAAAATTATTAAATTTATAACAAAAAAAAAATGTATATTACACTCTAGTAATGTAAATTATTGTTTTTAATTTCTGCACAAAATGTATAATTTCTCTACGATTATAAATTTTTGAAAATGTCATCACAGGAATTATTGTAAAAAAACAATCGTCATTTACAATTGTTAAAAAATTGTACAGACAGTGAAAAACAAAAATGTATACGTTACAGAGCAATAGAAAATGGATTTTATACTTTATTGTTTCTTTTTTTTTTTTTTGAATAAAAAAATGTGTTATTTTTATTACTTGTGGATTTAATTTTACCAAATTTAATTAAAATTTTTTAAAAAGAAGCAGTTTTTGAGAAACTAGAAATATTTTTGTTAAAAAAAAAACAAATCTCCGATTCGAGATAATTTCTTTCTAGTGTTACTTTGTTAAAAGAAGATATTATTTTCGAAAGGAAATTTGATACCATGGGACACATTTCATGCAGATGTTTTCTGAGAGTGTCAGAGAGATTCCTCATCCACTCATTTATATATTTTTATGCTTAGAAAAATACACAATTGAATAAATTTACTCTTAAAATAAGAATACCCCAATTTTTATTAATAATAAGGAAAAAATAATTTTTTATTAGTAATATTTTTAATTTTCCCATATTTTAAGAGTATTTCTAATATTTTAAGTTTATTCTTACTGTTAGACATTCTGATTTTAAAAATTTACTCTTATTTTAAAATTTATTCTAAATTTCAAAACTTATCCTTATTTTACTTATTTATTTGTATACAATAAAAATGTATACATATATACATACAATATAGGAAAATGCCTCGGCCCTGACCGTCGTTGGTATTGATGCGCCTACCCATTTCGGCCTGAAAATCCGAACCACTGCATTTTCAAATCTAATCCCGAGAAATTTTCCCTTTAAAAATCAGAAATGTCAAATGGTTCACGAGAAAGTAAACCTAATTTTTTTCCTTCCCTGTTTAAATTTTAATATTATTATATTTAAAAATTAACCAATAAATTCTAATTTTCAACTTCTTAATTTTTCAATCCTACTTTAACTTATTTCATTGGGAATTTTTAATTGAGATTTTAAAAAATGTTTTCTAAACATGAAAAAAAAATTTTCTTAAACAGTAGTTATATGTTGTATAAAAAGAACTTCAAATTTCTATATTGTAATCATTTTAAGATAACGACTTGTTTTTCAAGTGACACAAAGAATATAGATATATAAAATGTTGTCGACAAATAGATACCTATACATAAAAAATAATAATAATTAACAAAATTTATTTATGCCAACTGCGTTTTTCCTGTTGCATTTTAAAATGCCTTCAAATGTAAAATTATTTTCAAATTACATTCTCATTGTTTTTTTCTAATTTTAATTATTTTTTTACTTCATTTTTTAACAATAATGTCGAATTTTCAAAGTCTATTAATGAATTTTTTTCACAAAATATAAATTGAAATTGAAATTGAAAATTTCTCTTTTTCTTTTCATATGTCCGCTTCTTTTTAATTTCCAAAAAAAGAAAAAATTTTCACATAATATGGAGAAAATTCTTTTTGTTTGAAATTAAAAACAAAAAGGAGAAAAAATCAGGAAATAGTGATTTGCATAAATATAGTTTCGAGCCAAGGTTGTCGAAAATTTTTCAGGTTGGGTTAATAAAATAAAACGGTTAATACATCCCCTCCTCCCTTGAGTGTCCTCGACAGACCCAAAAAAAATTTTCGAAGGGTGCATTCGAGGACAAAAGGATCTAAACCTTCTGTCATTGGTTAAGGTAGGTAGTAAATCGATTTTATAACTCTCTCAACTATGCCCACATGATTTTTAAATTTGTCCCTACAATACACGTTCATACAAAAGCCAAAATCAAGTTCATGTGTACGGAACTGGAGTGTCAAGTTTTATATGTTTCAAAAATAAAAAAAAAATTTTTCAAAGTTTATATCATGAGCAAAAAATAAAAAATAAAAACGAAGATAGAAAAAGAAGAAGAAGAAGAAGAAAAAGCAAATAGTTGTAGTAAGAAAGAAGATAAAGCGCAACGGTGAAAAAGAGGCCGGGATTTTTATACGTGTATTAAACCGGGTAGTAGCCGGTATTCACGTCAGTCTCTCAGTTCCTCAGTCGATTCCAGTCTCCCGAGTGAAACGCGTCGCTTTTCCCCCAGTATACACGTACATATATATATATATTGCTCGAATCATTCCTGAACACAAAATTCAAAGTATGGCGCGGATCATCGTATTCACATTGGCCCTTCTTGCTGTGATTCGTAAGTGCTTTTTTTCAAGTGATGAAAAATTAACGTACAGAACATGTCAAAAATTCCGCAGAGGATAATCATTATTTGTATTACTGTTATAATTAAAATTATTTTTACAATTAAAGAAAATACTTCACAGCTTCAATTTTTCTTAGCCAAAATGTTAATTAATTTTGCAATTTTTGATTGCTTCATTGATGTCTGTTGTCTTCAATTTTTATTGATCAACATGTTTGTGAGCATTAAATTTTGGTTACTTCATTGATTAGTTAACAGAGAGGCTGATAGTTTCAATTTTTTATTAAACAAAACTTCAATTTTTTGTTTGCTATTGAGTGTTTAACAAAAATGTTAGTTAGCTTCAATTTTTTAATGATTCATTGTTTGGTTAATCACGTTTGGTGACTTTAAATTTTATTAGTCAAAGCGTTCGGTGATACTAATTTTTAGTTTCTTCAGTGATTAGTCAACAAACTATTTGTTAACTTCAATTTTTTGCTACTTCAGTGATAAGTCAACAGTAGTCTTCAATTTTTATTGATAAAAATGTCTCTAAACTTTACTTTTTCTTTGCTTTATTGATTAGTCGACAAAATTGTTTATTGTCTTCAATCTTTATTAATGAAAGAATGTTCCTAGATTTTTATTTTTGGTTTCTTCAGTAATTAATTAGCAAAAAGTTCGTTAGTTTCGATTTTAAATTCAATTTTTATTTCCTTCATTGATTGGTCAACAAATATATCTATTGTCTTCAATTTTCATCAATAAAAATATTCGTAGACTTCAGTTTTAGTTTTCTTCAGTGATTAGTCAACAAATATATATGTTGTCTTCAATTTTCATCAATAAAAATATTCGTAGACTTCAATTTCAGTTTTCTTCAGTGATTAGTCAACAAATTTGTCTATTATCTTCAATTTTCATCAATAAAAATATTTGTAGACTTCAATTTCAGTTTTCTTCAGTGATTAGTCAACAAATTTATCTATTGTCTTCAATTTTTATCAATAAAAATATTCGTAGACTTCAATTTCAGTTTTCTTCAGTGATTAGTAAACAAATTTATCTATTGTCTTCAATTTTCATCAATAAAAATATTCGTAGACTTCAATTAAAAAATTTTGAAAAGTCGAAATTTTTCAAATTAAACGAAAGACTTAAAACTCTTTAGGTTTTATACTTTGCTGTAATTGATTCGTTGGAGGAATATTGCACGTGTCCTTCTGACCCAGATAAGAATAATTTTCCAGCCGAAAAAGCTGAATTGATAGATTTTTTTTTCATCGGCAATGATTCTTCTTCTTTTTTTTTGTTGAGTATTAATTTTTATGTGCAATGAGAATTTTTTTTCCTGTTTTGTATGCACAAGATGAATTTCTCGATGCGTGGGTTGAAAACGATTTTTTACTTATTTCATTCACAACACGTGGGCTATAGCTACATGTATATATATAAACACCTTACCGGAAGATAAAGACACGTTTATCCTTTCCAGGTGAAATAAAAGACAATGGTGTGTGTTTAAAAATTGAAAACTTTAGTCTTTAGAAATCAACAAAGTAAAAAAAAGTCTTTAGAAATCAACAAAGTAAAAATTATACTTTTTTCGAATGTTTCAAAACAAATTCAATAATTGTTTTGAGGGAATTTTTTAATTGTCTATATAAAAATTAATTCACTTTCTTTTTTTTATTGCAAGAAAGGGCAAATTTTTATACAATATAGAGAATTGTTCACAGGTTGATTCAAAAGGTGGTTGACCCGATAATCGCGACAGCAGTGTAAATTTTTTAGTATTTTCTATATAAATAAAATATGAGAAAATTGCAAAACTATAAATTTAGAACTGTATATTAAATTACGGAATTAAATTTCCATCGTGTGATAATATTGACATTAAAACAAAATTTTTTGTTAAACTAATCAAAATAATAAACTGATTAAATTAGTCTTTGGTTTAAATTAATTTTTTCTTTTATTATAAAATTTGAAATTAAAAAAGAATTATTTTTCCTTTGAAAAAACATTACAAATTATTTATTTCTTTTTAAAAACGATTAAATATTCACTTAATTTATACTCTCTGGTAACCATTTCTTATCTTCGCGTTAAATAACAATACAACAATAAGTAAATATTGTTTCTTTTAATATTTAACATATTCGATGTCAGTAAAAAAGACATTTTTCTTTTTTTAACTAAATTTAAAACAATTCCAATAAATTCTTTTTTATTCTAATTTTATCAAAAAAAATTTTAATTCTAAATTAGTTCCGGATAATTTAATCAAATTTTCGTCTCATTTTCTTGGCAAATAGTTGGGAAAAAAAATGAAAAAAATTTCCCAAAAAAAAGTTCAAAGGCGTTCTTGAATAGTTGCAGGTCATGACTACGCGTATATAAGTAAAACGAGGAGAATATTAATTTTTCTTTTACGGTAAAAAAAAAGATAACACTCTCTTCTCTTTTCGCCTTATGTATACCTTGTGATAAAACTGCTTCACTCTAGTTTCATCATTCCTTGACAAAAATAGATTACACCGTGTGTTCGTATTGGCGTACTTAATGCGAATACAAAGCTAAAACAAAAATAGTGCGAAAGGACAATTTTTTTCTTTTTCTTTATATATATTATATATATATAATCGCAATTGAATCCTTTTCATAATTCAAACGGTGAAACTATAGGAAAAAAACAGACTTATTTTTCACGCTTATTTATAAATTGCAACAAAAGTTATACAAAAGCAGCGCAATAATCGAAAAGTAAGAAACATTAAATTCAACTCTTTTTTTTACGAACATTTGGAATTAAACACATTGTGTCATTGAAGAAAAAAAGTATTCTGACTCATAATAAGAGTTTGATAAGATATATAAAATGTTGCAAATAAAGTGACGATTTTCGTCGTAGTATATTTATCAATATTTCAAAAATAGTAATTTAATAACAATAATAATTTTTTACACTATCAATGAGGCAATATTCTGTTACATAATTGTTTCGTAACAAAAAGAAACTTTTTTTTTTTGGTAAAATTAGTAACATAAACTGTTCCGTGACCATATTGAATAAAAAAGAACAAAATTTGAATTTTTTTCTGATTATTGTTAATAATAATAATAATAATAATAATAATTATTATTATTATTATTTTATTTATTTATTATTATATTTATAATTATATTATTATATTATATTATTATTATATTATATAATAATAATAAAAATTATTAAATTA
>JUFY01022958.1:0-16860 GCA_001855655.1 Leptopilina clavipes | reverse complement strand
TATTTTTCTTATTTATTTTTATTATTTATTCTTATTATTTATTTTTATTATTTATTTCTATTATTTATTTTTATTATTTATTATTATTATTTATGATAATTATTATTTATGTTATTTACTACTTAATTTGCAAATTATAAGTTTTAATTTTAAATTATAAAATTTCAAGAAATATCTGGTCGAAATTATTATTGGAATTATTATTATTAATTATTAAACGTCCAGAGGACTGATTGAAATATATTTGAGAAAATAGGAAGGAAAGAAAAGCGGAAACAAACCAAAGCCACAGATAAGATTGTGTCATTGGCCCATAGTAGGGGGTCATTTTTTAAATCCTCGTAAAACACGCTCTTATTTTACAATCGTACTCACAGTTTGATTCCCGAACGCGCTCACTGTTTGAATTATTATTTGGCTCTCATCCAGATGCAGCTCTGGAAAAATGAAAATCCTGGTGATTAAAAATAACATAAAATAACTCATTCTTCACCAATCATATGAAGATATATATCTTCATATACATCTTCATACTATATAAGAATAGTATTAATCTATGTTTACAGAAAATTTTTTTTCCTGAATTAAGCATTTAGTAATATTATTAAATGTCCGAAGAACTAAATTGTGACATCTAACGATAATAATTAGTTGTGACAACCAACTAAATAATTCAAAATAATAAAATGCTGTAGTAACTAATAAATGTGTCAACTAAAAAATATCTGACTAATGACTGACTTATACTACTGAAATTCAATATTGCTTGAAATTAACTATTTTTTCTGATTTTCTCGAACTGATTACTATTGAAGGCAAAAATTTCATTTATTTTAATTCTAATGTCTGACTAAAGATTGACTTATACTACTGAAATCGAGATGATTGAATCTCAGTTAATATTAAAACGAAAATCTTAATTCTAATGTCTGACTAAAGATTTACTTATTCGAGATGATTGAATCTCAGTTAATATTAAAACGAAAATCTTAATTCTAATGTCTGACTAAAGATTTACTTATACTACTGAAATCGATATGATTGAATCTTACTTAATATTAAAACGAAAATCTTAATTCTAATGTCTGACTAAAGATTGACTTATACTACTGAAATCGAGATGATTGAATCTTACGAGTGAGACAAATACTTTAAGTTACTATGTCTGACTGAAGGCTGACTAATACTACTGATATTTGAAATTAGTTGTTTTTTCTTACTTAAAGGGACAGTTACTACTAAGACGAAAATTAAAATTAAATTAAAATCATTATGCCTGGCTAAAGACTGACTTATATTACTTATTACTGATATTAAAATTTAAAGTTACTAGGTCTGACTAAAGGGTGACTTGTACTACTAATATTAAAATTGTCCAAAATTTTGTCTGACTTGGGCAGAATTTTACTACTGAGACGAAAATTTTGACGTTATTATGTCTGACTGTAGACTGATTTTTACTACTGATGTTTAAAATTGTTCAAAATTGATCGTTTTTCTGACTTAAAAGAACTTTTACTACTGAGATGAAGATTTCAAGTTATGCCTGACTAAAGAGTGACTTATACTACTGATATTAAAATTGTCCAAAATTGATCGTTTTGTCTGACTTAAGGGAAATTTTACTACTGAGACGAAAATTTTGAGGTTACTACTAAGTCGACAATTCGATGTATTTAAATTCTTATGTCTGACTGAAAACTGAATTATACTACTGATTTTCAAAATTGTTCAAATTTGGTCATTTTGTCTGACTTAAACGGACTGTTACTACTGAGATTATCATTTAAAAGTATTAAAATTTTTTTTAACTGCAAAATTTGACATAAACTATTAATTTTTCTATTTTCTTAAAATCGACTGCTGTTTGACTTAAAAGGGCTTTTACTACCCAAGACAAAGATAAATATTTAAATTATTTTCTCTGACAGAAGACTGACTTACTACTGAGATTAAGACTTCAAGTTTATTATCCCTGACTGAAGAGTGACTTATACTACTGATATTTAAAATAATTGTTTAAAATCAACCATATTTAGTCTGACTTTGACGGACTCTTACTACTGAGACAAAGATTTTTGATTTATTATGTCTGATCAAAACCTGACTTGTACTACTTATTTTTAAAATCGATATTTTTTTAATTCCATTCTGTAATGATGTAAATAATCTTTATTATCCCTGTAATTATTAATTATTTTCCTTTATTATAATTTTTTTTTGTTTTAATTTCCTCCTTGTTATTAATATAATACATTTTTTTCTGTATATTATATCAATAGTTACATGAACATTTTTTTCTATATAATATACAGAAAAAAATGTTCATGCAACTATTGACTTGTTTTGAAGCATATTTTTTTCATTTTCCCTTTTATATATATTAAGTTTCGACACCTCTTTCCCCTTCTCTACTTTTATTATTTTTGATTGGGGAGGGGGTTAGAATTGGATCTTTTTTCTATACATGTATAGTTTTTCTTCTTCTGAATCGGAAAGATATGAGGTCAGAATGCTCATGCGTTGTGGGATTTGGGTGGTTTCGCGCATTCCGCTTTCTCAAATGTTGACCCTGCGCGTAACTTAGGATATAAAACGAACAGCATCAGCCGCGAGATTCCAGTTTGTCCGCGGTACCGGTTCCGCGTTTTTTCATTCTACTTGGTGCATTTTACGTCATGAATGATATCCGGTTTTTTTTTTTTTTGGTTATTTTTTTAGTGTCATGTCTCTATTTTAATTAATAGGAAATTTTGAAAAAATAAATTAATTGAAAAAAAAATTACAGTTCCATAAGCTGTCATTTCTTCTAAGATCTTTGGGATTACGCTACACGGATGTATGTTAATTTATACGAATTGTGTAATTTAAATTAAATGTTGTTTCTCGTTTAGTTGTGTGAAAATTAATTGAGGCATTTTAGTGCATTTAAATGAAGTAATTAGTGGAATTCTTTATTTATTATTTAGTTGTTTTTTAACTTTCTTTAACTTAACTTTAAATTTTTCTTTCATATCAATTTTTGATTCGAAAAATTTTCAATTTAAATCTGTTTTCTTCTCCTGTAGTTTTTTAAGTCTTAGGTTAAGGAAAAAATTAACTGATTGAATATTTTTCGAGTTTAATGAATAAAATATTTTTTTATATTTTCTATATAACTTTTTAAATTAATCGACAAATTATATTTTTTTTCTAACTTTATAAGTATTTCCGGTACCAATTAAAATAAAACTGAATTCTGATTTATTTTTTCATGAAAGGAAAAACATTTCGTTTGAATGGGAAAGTCACAAGAATTTCTCCCTTATCTTTAGATGATTATTTCTTGTTTACAATATATTTTTATATTTTGGTTTTGGATTCTTTCTTTCTTTCTTTCTTTCTTTTTTTCTTTCTTTCTTTCTTTCTTTTTTGTTGCGTTTCTTTATTATATACTATTGGAGTCGTTAGAATTCAACACAAAACATTCAGAGGCGTTGCACTCGCTTCAGTGATTTTTTAACATTCGGGATCTTTTAGAAGAAAACTTTTCCTTCCACATTTCAACGAGGTTGAGAATGAGAGAAAAAGAGAACGAAAGAGTCGACTCTCAAAGAACTTGCGTTGGAGTGGCATTACTTTGATTTTTTTCATCTTAAGCATGAGATTATCAAGACCCGAACTTTTTCGATTTACTTGAAATTTAATTAAAATAATAACTTTCATTTTTTTGCAAACTTTTATCACTTTGATATAAAAATTAAGTTCACGTGTTCTTTTTTTTATCAGAAACAAATTATTCTAATAATCTAATTATAGTTTAAATTATAATAGTCTTAATAAAATAATAATTAAAATTAGTAAAAATTTTTTTAATCGAAGCAATAATATTTTTTGTTGTTCTTTTTTATTATTCTTATTCTTATTCTTTTTTTTCTTCTTTTTTTTTCTTCTTATTTTATTATAATAATAATTTAATAATCTAATAATAATTTAATTTAATTATAATTATTTTACTTTTGTACACTACTGATATTTAACTAATAATGATAAGATTAATTTGATGATAATTATTTTCCACTGAAAATTCTCTTTCTTTTGACAATTAGAAAAAAAAGAGTTGATAAATAATTAAGCTTATTTGAAAATTCAGAGTGCAAGCCTTTGCCACTGAGACTCAGACATCAACAGCATGTACTTGCATGTGTTTGGCTTTAGTTGTAAAAAAATTTTATTAAAATAGAAAAGATCTTCTTGAATAAAATCTTATCTTTCTCCATCTCTATAATCTCGGATTTATGTGTAAGCCTTGCATTGCATTTTTCGGTTCATGGAATTAAGTAAAGACAGGATTTAATTTTGTCGACTGGAAAAAAATGAATACAGTCAATATTATATATTTATGTATTATATATTTTTATATTATATATTTGTATATTCTATATTTGTACTTTATATATCTGTATATTAAACAAATATAATATTAATAAGTATTACAAAGTATATAATACAAAGTACATGATATAATACAATCAATTAATTGATTATAATTAAGTACATTATATATATTTATATATTATATTTCTTTATTATATTTTTATACCACGTATATAAAAAAAATTATTATTTTTTTATTTAAATTAAAAATTCACACCTGAAGACATTTTAACATTTTTATGATAAGTGCAGCTTTTTAGCCTTTTAGGGTAATTTATACTTTGTACATGACATGTTTTTTGTATTTTTCTCTGAAAAATGTCTATAACTGTCCAAGTAAAGTGACATATCTACAAGTTGTTTAGGATCAGTGACCCTTGCAAAACTATGTCTGACACGTACATTTATTTCGCAGAATTTCTAAAATTTCTAAAAATTGAATTTTTTAAATTTTCATTTAGTTTCTGAAATTAAAAAAAGTCACAGTTTCTGATTGTACGGTTGAAATTAATTTTATGGATATTGGCTGTATACTATTCTTTTGTACTCTAGTAGATATTAAACTAGTAATATTAATATTAACACTACAAAAAAATTTTTATGATTCAAATACTAGTTGATTATTGTTGAATAAAAATTATTTGCTTCAAAGTAAATATTTTTTTTTGATAATAGACAAGTAATCGGTTATTTGATTCAAATAAATTTTTATCCAGTGTATAGTTATTTATTATTATTTTTATTATTATTATTATTATTATTATTATTATTATTATTATTTACTATTACTACTTTATCTATTTAATAAGTTATTATATTATTTTTTTATTAACTTATTTATTTATTAGATTATTATGTTAATATTTAATATACAATTATTTACTATGTATAATGTGATTACACTAATTTGGATATTTTAGTAATTGAAGGAACAACGTTTTGTTATTAATTCAAGGAGGACACAGTGTTTGAAGTCAAAGTTTAATAATTAATGCCTGATTAAATTCCTGATGAGCGTTGACCTAAGCTGGATGGGTTATTTATAAGTAACTGTAAAGCTTTAGGAAATGATTATCAGAATTCCCTTGTCAAAGTTTTATGAAAAATGTTTGAAAATTTTAATAAAATATCGAATATTATAATTAAATCAGTTTTAAATGAAAAATTATATAAATTATATAATTTAGCTATAGTAATATTTAGCAATATTTAGTAAAGTAATATTTAGCAATAATAAAATTTAGTTATAGTAATATTTAGTAAAGTAATATTTAGCAATAGTAATATATAGTAAAGTTACCCTATGTTTTTATTGATTATCATTTTTCCCAATTATCATTTATGATAATATTTTTACAAGAGATTCAAATTAACATTTTTCCGAAGCCAAAAAAATTGTATAAAACAATTTTCATTCGCTTGTATTATATTATTTAAAAAAACGCTATTGTGTAAGTTTTATAGAAAAACACTTTCATGATAGTAAAAAAAAGAGGATGATACTTGAGGAAAGTGCGGTTGGACATAAAAATTTTTTTTTACAGCAAGTAGACGCTTTATAGGCATATTTCTGATTACAAAGCACGCATCGTATATCAAAAAAGAAGAAAATGTCTTTTTTATAAAACGACATAACTTGTTTTTTAGTATGTCAGAGAAAACTAAAAAGGGCTTTTAAACTGTATAATTTATATATTTTTTGGCTTTAATAAATTCTAATTGGCGATTGCAATTGGCAGTTGCAATAAAGAAGATATTTTTTTCACTAACTTTGAATTTAGTGAATATTACCCTAGATAAAGTGTATATTCTCGATTCACGCATATAGGATATAATAATTTTATGCTAATGTTTGGATTATCTGTCCAGATGGTAGGATATTATGGATGAGTTTTGCATAAGTTAATACATCTATTTAAATTTTTCTTACATATATTATGAAAATGCTGACTGTGTTATAGTGACATAATTTTGTAATTTTACGTCATTTAGAATAAATTTGCTATAACTCACCTTGTAATAAAATAAACACTCAATTTAACTTTGTCTTACTAATGTCCACATTAAACTGACCTATGCAGGTGACACTCGAGTTTTATTTGTTTTCTTCATATATAAGTTATTCTATATAAACGGATCAAAAAAATTTTCTATTCAAAATTAATTTCACCTTTCTTCCATTTTCACCTATTTTTTTAGTAATAATTAAACAAAAACCTATTAAAATTTTAACTAATGAATATAAAAAATTAAAAAACAAAAAATGATAAAAATTTTATTTTAAATTTATTTTAAATTTATTTTAAATTTATTTTAAATTTATTTAAAATTTTTTTTAAATTTAGTTGAGAATTAATTCGAATTTGGCAAATATGTCGAAAGTTTAATAAATTTATATCAAATGTTCCCTTTCGCTTTTTATAATAGATAAATAAAACTGTTCGACAAATAGAGAGAAAATTTAATGTATAGTCATCGTTCAATCGAATAAATCAGGTAGGGATTTTTTTATTTTTATATATATTCAGTAATATATAATCGTCAATAATTTAAAAAGAATGTTCAATAATTTGTAATATTTTTCAATTTTTCATTATTGGAAAAAATAAACCGGAAAATGTGCTATTTCCATCTTTTTATAACCTTATAACGGGTTTACACATAAAAGCGCGAGAAATATACGTTGATTGAAAAAAAAGTGATTTAAGTGCCTCTTATGATATTTATGGGACAAGAGATTGAAACGAGACTTAAAGGCAAACAATTTTTTCCCTCTATATCCAATTTTTGATTCATCACACACGTTTTTCTGTTTTTTTCCTTTTCAAATCGGAATGAAAATTAAATTTTTCTGTGTATTTTATATTATTATATTTTATATTTTTTTATTTTTATTTTATATTTTATATTTTTATATTAGAGTGAAAAATTGTCGTTTTAGATATTTTTCATATATTTTTTATTTAATAAAATAAAATTTTTATCTTCAATTGATCTAGTTTTCAATATTAGAATGCGGAAATGGTGCGAAATTTCGTTTAATGTAAATTAAAGTTGGAATTAACTTGGTTTTAGCAGAGTCATAAAGTGGAATCACTTAATTGTACCGCACTCGTGACAACTGTCGCGATGTTAAATATACCGGATGTAAGTTTAATGTCGTGAATTGACAATTTAATTTATCGAAACGTTTCTCTGACTATTGTACAGTAAGTGAAAATACAATTTCTTGAATAGTTAAATATCTCTGAATCTTTGAAATATTGTTAAAAATATTTCAGTGAATACACTAAAATTATTATTATTTTTCTGAAAATATTATTACTAATCAATTAATTAATACGATTATTAGTAATTCATTTTGAGAAAAATTATTATCATTTTTTGAGTGCTCAATTAGTAGTAAAAACATTTTTAGTCGGACAAAACGCTTTCTCTTTAGCAGTATTTTTAGTTTTAGTAGTAAAGACCAGTTTTAGTCAGACAAAGAATTTTTAGTTTCAGTAGTAAAAAATTGTTTTATTAGACTAAGTATTTTTATTTTCAGTTGTAAATAATGCTTTTAGTCAGACAAAGAATATTATTTATTTTTAGTTTCAAAGCAAAGAATAAGTTTAGTCAGACAAATAGTATTCTTTTTTTTTAGTATCAGTAGTAAAAAATGTTTTAGTCGGACTATTTTTTTCTTTGAAAAGGAAAAATAAAATTTTTTTATTGCGAAACGATAGATTGCTAATATAGAAAATCGATGATGAAAAATGCTTCTATATTTCGAGGTAACGAGGTGTAAAGAAAATATAGCATTTTTATACTGAGAGATTTTAGGACATCTATTCGTAAAGATAACCCGCGAATGTTAAAACGTTGATTCTCTTCTACTACCGTTTAGACTATGAAACGACCTGATTTCTCTCTGACATCGTAAAAAGATGTGACATATCCAACCAGCTCGTATTTCCGCTTTTTATGTTTGCAAAATACATTGCGACACTGTAATGACAATAAAACCATTTGGAAAATTGAAAAATCAATAGGAAAATTATTATTAAAATGAAAAGAAAAAAAAATGAGTAAATAATATCGAAAATATTATTTTTAATATTATTTTTAATATTATTTTTATTATTAATACTAAAAGTCCATAATGAGAATATTATTTATTATTTTTTGTAATATATTAAAATGTAGATACAGTTTTTAATGCGTCGATAATATAATATATTGGAAATAAACGAAATTTCCGATATATTTCCGAACATTTTTGCTGAATTATTATCACAATTGATTTATACTACTGAAATAAAAAAAGAATTGCTTAAAATTAAAAGTGTTGTCTGACTTTAACTACCTGCTACTGCTGAGTCCATAATTAGAATTATTCAATTTAATATATGTCTGACACAAGACTGATTTATACTACTGATATTTTAAAATATGGACCTTTTTGTTTGACTTTAGTCATCAGTTATTAATGAGATGAAGATTTTAAGTTACTATGTCTGACTAAAGAGTGATTTATACTACTGATATTTAAAATTATTCAAAATTGACTGTATTGTCTGACTAAAGACTGACATATACTACTGAGATTAAAATTTCAAGTTACTATTTCTCACTAAAGAGTGACTTATACTACTGAGACGAAGATTTGAATTTACCATGTCTGACTGAAGACTGACTTAAACTACTGATATTTGAAATTTACTATTTAGTCTGACTGAAATTTGACTTTTACTACTGAGATTAGGATTTCAAGTTATTATTTCTGACTAAGTCTGACTGCGTGACTTTTACTACTGATTCAAAGATTTCCAGTTACTATGTCTGACTAATGAATGACTTAAACTACTGATATTTGAAATTTACTATTTAGTCTGACTGAAATTTGACTTATACTACTGAAACGAAGATTTGAAGTTATTTTGTCTGTCTGAAGATTGATCTATACTACTGACATTTAAAATTGTTTAAAATTGACTTTTTCGTCTTACTTAAAAAGACAATTAATTTTTTTGTGCAACTTTTAAAGTAAGTTTTCACAGGCAGTAGGTATTTTAGTAAGAGAATTTGAAATTCCACACAAGAGGTTGATCGATCGTTGTGATTAGGCAAGCGCATAGGGATTGAATAGGAAACTCCCGTGACAGAAATTACAAAACTTTTGCTTCCAAAATTCAATTCTACATAGAGAAAAACAATATTTATTGAGTTTGATTTAAAAAATTTTCGTTTCTCGATATTGTATTTTGTTTATTTATTTCGCTCATAGTTAAATTTTTTTTTTATTAAATTTGTATCTATAGAAATTAAAAAAAATTTCTTTGGGCTTTTAGAAGTATTTTTTCCCAGTAAAATATTTATTTATTTATGTTTTGATCGGAATTTATTGCTTAAAGTAATATTGTAATTTTAATAACGAGTGTAGAAAATAATAACATTAAAATATAATATAAATAATTGGTAAAAACTTGCAAATTGAAAGGTTCGTCGAAATCTAGGGAAATTGTAGGTTTTTTTTAATGTTAGCTGATGATTTTATTCACTCAAAGTGAATGAAATTGAATTTATTTATGTGATATGGTTATTGAAAATTGAACTGGAGACAGAGTTATGCGGAATTCATTCGTAGCATTGCGGAATACAAAAGAGGATTTCAATTGTTATATTTCTCAAGCGAAACGGATGTTCACGGCAATGAGGCGTTTATGTTATTTTCAATAAATCGGATTCAGATAAATAAAATAATAAAGAATTTATTTATATTTTGAATGGTAAATATGACTTTTAATCACATACTTTTCCGTTTTCAATAAAATTCGATTTTGATTAAAAAAAAAAAAATTATATTTTCATCAATTTTCATTCATTAAAGTTAATGATTAATTGAAAATAACTGCAAATTAATGATTATAATTAAAATTAAAAATTAATTACAATTTATATTTTTATAGTTCAATAAAGTTGAATAGGTCCTAAAATTTACAAAATTATTATTTTACTCTTTAATTTAAAAAAAAAACCAAAAAAAAATAAAATAAAATTTTTTTTTTTGATTTTTTTCCTATAGGTAATAATGTTACTTCAATAATTTTATGATTTAATTATTAAATATATATAATAATAAAATTAAATCATAATTGAATTATGATTTAATTTCGTAGCAATTGGGATTTGATTAAATCTAAAGTCATGTATGGAATTTATAATCGTATTCAGTTGAACGCGTTCCAACATGAGGTCACACATTTATTGGATCTCGCAACAATATATATATATATATATACATCTGTAAGTGTTCGTATTCTTCAAATATAATCAATTTTTGCGGCTCATATTATTATTCTGTACCACTATTTTCAAATGGAAAAATCAACAAAAATATCAAATAATCGGAAATTTGAAACGTGTATTGAAAATTATGGTAAATTGTCAACAAACAAAAAAAATCACTCAACTGAAAAAAATAATTTGATTTAAATAATTATTTGCATCAAATTTTTATTCACGAGTGAATTATCTGTATTTCTTTTCAATTGGCGAAATTTTCGATTTTTATTGTATTAATTATTATGATTTTTTAGTAGAATTGTAATTATTGTTACAGAAAAAGTAAAAATTCATAGAATGAAAATATTTTGCATGAGAATTTTGTAAATTAAAAAAATTTGATAACAGAGTGCGTGTGGATGAATAAACATAATGAGAAAATGAGGATATAATTTTGCGAAAGTATATTCATATAACTTGTTTATCAACTCGTAAATATAAAATGCTTTTGCTTGTGCACATAAAGTAGTTTTACTCAATGTTACTTTATCGTTATGAAACATATTGGTTGATCGTGTTATACATAATAAATTCTCGAACTTATATATGTGAATATGTGTCAATGGGTAAAAAAAAGTTTTTCTTTTTCGTTTCTGATGCTTCAAAGACCTTTTATATTCCTGTCGTAGTTAAACGATCTGTTGCCGTAGGCTCTAGTAAAGGGATTTATTATCATGGATCCCTGCCAAAAGGTTTTCAGAATCGTTAGTCAAATAGCTTATCCCCATATAATTGATGTCTTACTGCAGCAAAGGCTCATGGTCTGATGTAGGTTTACCAAATTTGGTTCATTCCTATTTGAAAATATTTTATTTTCCTTTAAGAAAAATGCAAAATTTTTTCATTTTTATGGTATTAAATTTTCAACAACGCTCTGCTTGGTAACTTTTCTCGAACTTGGATATTTAATTCTCTACAGATTTTACTGAATATGATAAATAAAAAAATTTGTTTAAATAACAAAATTAATATAATTTGACTGACTAAAACGCGCTTTTACTACTGATATGAAATGTCTTCGATTTTCAGAATTTTGTCTGACTAAAATGGTCCTTTACTACTGACTTATTGAAAATAAAGGAGGTAGCAATTTCGGTTTGACTAAAACTGTATTTTACTACTGAAATTTGATATAAAAGATGTAAAATAGTATGTCTGACTAAAAAGTCATTTTCTACTGAACTTTATGCACAGGAAACGTAATTTGTCTTACCCAAAGTGTCCTCTACTACTAAAACTGAATATACAATTAAAAAATTGTTCTGTCTGACTAAAACCACTTTTACTACTTAAACTACTACTACTACTAACTACTACTAACTACTACTAACTACTACTACTAGTTTTTCAACTACTTTTACTACTTAAAATAAATTTATACTAACTAAAAGCATTTTCTCCGACTAAAACAATTTTTTTCTACTAAAATTTCAGAAAAAAAGTTTCATGTCCGACTAAAAGTGTTTCTTACCACTGAAATAAATTTTTTTCTAGAATAAGAATTTTTCGTCTGACATATATTTACTTCCCCTACTAATTCTCATTACCTACACTAACAAAAAAATATCCTGCAAATTGGAAAAATATTAGAAAATAATTCACTTTCAGTCAATAATTGGACTACCAATGGAATTCATTTGTCTTCTACTTTCCCACAATTAATTTTCCGGCTAAATTACAAAATTGATTCATCCCCGTCGAGATAATTTACATAAAAATTTTTTTCTCTGTTTTTAATTTCGATTATAAGGAATAATTTACCAAATGAACTTGGACGTGAGAATTTAATGCTCGCACACGAAGTGTGAGAAAATCATTTTTCAAACAAGGTAAAAGCGTGTAGCGAGTAAAATTGCAGTATGGTGTTTTTGCTCTCTCTCTCTCTCTCTCTCTCTCTCTCTCGCTGTCTCTCTCATCTTGTCTAAAGTTGTCTGTATACAGTTGAAAAGCAACTTCTTTGCAATTAATACTCCTTGGCGTCTATATACTCTCTTGGACCATTCTTGAGACACTATCGATCACCAAGGAATTTTCGCCTTGGATATATCACATTAGATTACTTTTACGATCGTTTTGTGTTATAATTTATAATAGCTTTCGCTCGATTAATTTATGATGTTGTTCCATGTGATGTGAATTCGCGTTCGTAAATTTCTCTTTTGATTCAATTGAATGCGTTGTCGATTGAAAATCTTTTTTTTTATTATAGTAGAAAAAGTAATTTTCAGTCAGACGAAAAGTTTCTACCAAAATAATTTTTCAGTTGTAAGAAAGCGTTTTAGTCAAATCGTTTTTTTACTCTATTTTTACTTTTTAGTTCCAGTAGTGAAAGTATTTTCAAGACCACAAACTTCATTTTACAGTCCAATTTTTTTTTTTAGTAGTAAAAGTGATTTTAGTCAGACGAAATAATTTTTCGCAGTGTAAATTTACTTTCAGTAGTAGAGGACAGTTAAAGGCCAGGCAAACTTCGTTTCCTATTAAGTTTCAGTAGAAAAAATTTTTCAGTAAGAGAATATTTATTTTTACATCTTGTTTCAGTAGTAAAAACCAGGTTTAGTCAGACAGAACATATCTTTTAAATTCCATTGTCAGTAGTAAAAGGCTATTCCAATTAGAAAAAATAATTTTGAATTACTATTATGAATTATGAATTATGAATTTTGAATTACTATTATGAATTATGAATTATGAATTATGAATTATGAATTATGAATTATGAATTACTATTATTTTTTTCTGAAACACCTTGAAGTGTTTCGGTAATTTTCAATATATTACATCAGGAGGATATGACGACATGATTAATTTCCACTTTTACATTAATCATTTTTTTCCCTTTCATATATAGACGCTTTTCATTCTCAATGAGGAAATAGAATAGAGTTTTCTGTGAAATAAAAAAGGAGAAAAAACGAGTCTATTGGAGCTTTGGTGCAATTATTAATTGAGTTGGTTCAAGACATATATATATGTATATAAAGACGGAGATAAAGACTTTCTTTTCAGGAAACACGCTGACTGATGGTTAATTATTTTCTTAAAATTGAATGGCTGTCAGATACTTTTATCATGCCGTGTTCAATTAGTGATGAGTAGATCTTAATTTATCAAGTAAATCTTATCTATAAACTTTTTGTTCATTCGCAGTTTTTTTTCAAATGAAGAAATGACAATTTATCCCGAATTTAAAAATTAAAATCTATTATTAATTTCCCCTTTTTTATATTTAGAATAAAATTTTCTATTTTCCAAAAAGAAAAAATGTATCATTGTTAATGAAAGACGTGTTTTTTTTGTTTTTTTGTTTTTTGTTTTTTTGTTTTTTGTTTTTTTGTTTTTTGTTTTTTTGTTTTTTGTTTTTTGTTTTTTTGACAAGAAAAACGACAAACTTTCCCGATAGGTATATACTTCTGCTGACCAAAGTTTACTTTAAGAGAAAAGGAAGTCCTAAGTTGCTAGTTAGGTTCTCAAGTTAATTCGAACAAATTGAAAACTTTCTTGCGATTGTCAGTGATACCGGAAAGTCGTTTAGAGAAAATAAAATTCACTTTTTTTCAGAGTTAATTCTCTAAATATCGTTATAGTTGAAAATTGTAGAATTCTCTTTTTTTTTGGGAAAATATATTCAATAATTATATTCATGTAGATATGTACATTATTATCGTTATATTAGATTACAAATTCTCGTTTATGAATTTGGGAATTTAATATATTAATTTAGATAATTTTAACTAGGACAAATTCTATTTTCCGATAATGACATCGCAATCGAATTAATTAATTACATGCTTATCCATTCATTATTTGGCTTTATTTATGAAAATATCTGTACTGCATTACGCGCCTAATTAAACAAATATTTAATTAGGTTTGAGTAGATAGATTACTCTGATGTACAATGAAACCTGCCTATGTATAATAATAATACTAATAATAATAATATTATTATTATTATTAATGATAATAATATTAATAATAATATTATTATTATTATTAATGATACTAATATTAATAATAATATTATTATTATTATTATTTAAAATAATTAAATTTGTTAAAGTTTTTCCGTAGAGATTTTTGAAAAAATCGAATTTTCAAAGAATTTGAATTTAATTGCATCCAAATTCCATCTAAAATAATTTAATCTCGAAAGAGTTACAATAAAAATTTTCATTAAATCAGGGAAAAACAAAATCAAAATTTTGTGGCAACACTGTTATTATTATTATTATTATTCATATCATACAGGTCGAATTCTTGTATAATAATTAATTATTACCACAATACATTTAAAAATATGAAATTTGTTATTCAACTGATTTAATTTAAAACTTTTTTTTTGTACATTTTTATATATTTTTAATATTGAGGAGAAATATTTAAAAACAAATGGATGTATAGAAAATTCTAAACAGAATATTTTGCATATTATTAGAATATATAAAAAAAGAAAAATGTTTCCAAAACGAAATATCTATTTGAACATCTATTAAATGTAAATTGTGGAATATGTAAACATTATTCATTCTTAAAATATTCATGCGTTTTAAAAAACATGTTCTTAGTAATTCGATGTGGAAAACTTTCTTGGCATGATAAGTTGAAAAGTTTTCTGGCAGCCAGAATAATTGCTATGAACTCGTCTTTTAATACTGATTTTCAATCGCTCCTGAATCTTCTCAATTTAAATTCACAATATGCCACTGTCTACTTTCGAGGTCGATTCCATTTCAATTCAGACAGGCTTATCGTTTCCTAAAAAAAATATTTTCACACAATTTTTAAAAACAGAATTCAAACTCTTTTTTTTATATTTAATTTAAATAAAAAATTTCAAACACCTACACGTTTTTTTATATTAAAAAAAATGCAAACACACTTATTTTTAGATTTAAAAAGAAACATTTCAGTTTTTATATTTGAAAAAACAAAAAATGTTTCAAATTAGTGTTAATATGGAATTTTTTTGTTATGCAATGCGCTGATATGAAATTATATATTTTTTTTCGTTGCTCCTTGTTTTTTTTTTATTTCGAATTTCGGGAAATATCTCGGGGTGGATTTTATTTTTAGCATTCGTTACGCCAATCAACGCGGCAGATTGGGTATAGCGGATATTGTAAATTTAACTGAAACAGTGGGCACGTGCGCTAATACAAATTCTCGTTTCGAAACTAGCAATTGTTCATCTGCTATGTTCTCTGGATCTAGAATTAAAATGAAAATAACGAAATCGTTCATCAAATATTGTTAATCCATCAATCGTCAATTATTTACCAATGTCCCGAACATATAGAAAATACGAGCAATTATTATTGATCGTCACTCTCGATAGAAATTTTCCATTTAAACAATAGATTATTTACAGTAGTTTGTATTTATAGAATTTTTTTTTTCTAAAAAATATAATTTTTGGTCGTTAAATTCAATTTAAATTAAATAATTCAATTTTATCAATATTTAAGTTCAATATTTAATTTCAATATTTAATTTCAATTTTGAATTTTAATCAAATTTCAGTATTCAATTTTTTTTAATAATTAAACTCACATTTTATTTCCAGATTTAAAAAAAATTAAATTCATTAAAATTAGAAACAAATTTTTTGTCTCCAATTATCTTCTGGTTTTTTTTTTTATTTTTCCAGCCACTTACTCTTTGTGAGATGCTTTCTAGTTTTCCACTATTTTCGCAAGAAGGGTATGAGATTTTATTTGTGTACTTAAATTGGACTATAGGAGCTTTGCTCTTTAGCTTGCAACCGCCTCGAGTCAAACTTTATATGCACCAGGTGGATGCTAATGCGACAACTAGGAAACAAGTCTTGGAACATAGGTACTGATAATTATTCAAGTCACCAGTGTAGATATAAATTTTCCTAAAGGCGAAATAATACTTATTGCTTATTACACCTTGTTCTTGAGAAATTTACTGTTTCCCTTCTAACTTTCAAAAAATAGAGACGAGAAATTTCCCTGAAAAAATACAATCGTGATTATTTAATTTTTATTTTTATCAACTGTTGAAAAATTTATTTCATTTTCTTTTTGATAGAAAAATTTTAATAAAAAAAATTAATTTAATATTAGACATTGTATTCATTTAATTAATTTA
>JUFY01022957.1:0-16780 GCA_001855655.1 Leptopilina clavipes | reverse complement strand
ATTTTAACTAATTCAAAAGCAAAAAGTGAGTCACTAATTCAAATTAGTTAAAATTTTTACTAATTCAAATTTAGAGAGAATAAATAAATGAAAATAAATAAATAAAAAATGTGTCTCTAGTCTTAAAAAATATTTTTCTCTACTACAATTGAGAGTAAATTAAAAAATGTTTTATTAATCTAACATAATTGAATTAATCGTTTTAGTAAAATATAATAAAATATTGTATTAAATTGAAACAAAATTATGATTAAACATTTTTTTTTGTAGAATGCGTTGGTTTAAGGCCCACATAGAAGCGCCAAGACTTCTCAGTTTAAGTCCACTTCAAGCTGAAGAAGACCTGGATCGCGCATCTCATCATCTTCATTCAACGACTCGATTCAGAGGTGAGATAAACAATTATTTTTTTCAATACATTCACGCATGTTGATTCACATTTACCATTTTTTCCTCTTTTTTTTTAATTTTATTTTTGCTCTCAAGGATAATATTTTTTTTCTGCTTTCAAATTCTATTATAGATAGATATACCTTTTGATCCTTTAGGATTATTTTTCTCATAATTTTTTGTTTCCTCTTTCCTTTTTATATTTCATTTTGTATTTTATTTTGTGTTTTATTTTGTATTTATTTTATGTTTCATTTTGTATTATTTTTGTATTATTTTCGTATTATTTTTGTATTATTTTTGTATTATTTTTGTATTATTTTTTTTATTATTTTTGTATTATTTTTGTATTATTTTTCTATTATTTTTGTATTATTTTTGTATTATTTTTGTATTATTTTTGTACTATTTTTGTATTTCATTTTGCATTTCATTTTTTACTTATTATTTTGAATAAAATTTTTATTTATTTAATTTCATTTTTCTATATGTCCATATTTTATATTTCACATCCGTTTCTAACATTCTTTTTCTGTATCTTCTATTTTCTCACGTTAATTACTTTTTTCTCTTTTATGTTATTATTCTTATCCCTCTCGTCTTCTTTTACACCTATTACTATTTTTACTCGTTCGTTTCTCAACTTCCTGTATCAGATGACTTTTTAATCACTTTTATTTTCTTCCTTGACTCTCAATCCTCAGGCTTTTTACTCTATTTTAAGCTTTGCTTTCATTGATACTTTTTCCCCATCAGTGCAACATTTTCTTTCACAGCTTCTTTATAAACTTACAAATATTCTTCATTTTCTTTCTTTCCGACTTATAAATTGAAAAATATACCTGATCTAAAGAATTTGTATATAATATAAAATTGAAATAAAACAAATGATGTAAAAATAGAAAAAAAAATTGAATCGTAAAGAAATGTTTCAACATACAGTATATAAGAATTTATCCTGTAAATGAAAAACAGTATTTATTGTTTATGAAGTAAAATAAATCAAATTCCCCTGATTTTCAAACTTTTCCGACTACCATAAAGTTATAATTGATTGTTAACAACTATTTTTCCATTGTATAATTATTTGTAGAGTGTTGTTTTGTAACGTCAGAGTTGATTTATCTTTACAATTAAAATTTCTTCAAATGGATTATTTCTCATACATTAATCGGAAATAATTTTTCCTGAAATTTTTCTCAATTTTTTCCAAAAACTTGATAAATTCACTTTACTCATTGAATTCGCATTTGAGTAATAATAACGGTTCATTAAAACAAGACGGGAATAACACCCACGACTGTAAAATCTCACAATAGGAGTTAGTCAACAAAAGTTCCTTGAACTTGTTTATATTTGCATATAACTTTCGCAGTTTCGTTACATTTATTTTTTTCATCTACACTCGAATCATATAAAATTATTTTCATCTATGCTTATTTCAATTTTCTCTCAAGAATAAAATAACTTAAAAAAATTTCCATTTATGTAAAAAAAAAACTTACAAAACGGATCTTTGAATGAAATTTTGTTCAAAAATGTTGTGCCTTTAAACCAGTTTTCAAGAAACTTGATTATGAAATCATAGTTAAAAATAGCTTCAACTTTATAATTTGGAACTAAATCGTTTTTGCTTGCAAACAAGTGCGTGTATTTTCCATTAAATTATTATTCAGAAAACTGAAATTGGTTCGCGACGCGAGCTAGTGCATTTCACGCGATATTCTATGCTCGCAAGGTATGAAATTGCACTTGATTGCTTGAAAAATATCATCACCATCACTATTTCTCGTTTATTCAAACTGTAAAACTGTGTTATCAAATTTCTCTCAATTTTCCGCGCCTTTAACGTGTGGAAAGAAAGTCATGCTACCTTAAACAGAATTTTTTCCTCTCCGGGTTTTTTTTTTTGAGAAAATCTTCAAAATCTTCTTCACGTGTTGCTGACATTTAATTTTGGTTTCAATTTTCCTTAATGTGCTGAAAAAAAATTATTTGATTCACAAAAATTTGATTCAAATAAATTTGATTCACAAAAATTTGATTCACAAAAATTTGATTCAAATAAATTTGATTCGCAAAAATTTGATTCAAACCAATTTGATTCAAATAAATTTGATTCACAAAAATTTGATTCAAATAAGTTTGATTGAAATACAAAAATTATTATTCCACTCAAAAATAGTTTTGAGTTTAATTGAATTGAATAAAAAATATTTGCTTCGAGTGAATATTTATTTACTAATAAATAATCGGTTATTTGAATCAAATAAATTCCTTTCCGCATCATTTTGCAAAACTTTAATAAATCGCAAAAGTCGTATTAGGCAGTATGATTTTTTTTCTACCGCTTCTAAACAACTATAAAACTATTACGAAACTTTCGTCCTTTTTTGCTCCGAGTTTGTTATATTATATTAATCGAAAGCACTGACCAGGTTCTTCGAATGACAGTCGCTACTGAAATGTTCAAAGTGCCTGTTCGACAAGCACCTCACGTGCTTCATACATCACTCTATAGAGTCTATGTACTTATAAATTACATACGTATGTAATATATATATATATATATATGTGTATACACTCACAATGAATCTGTGTCTGTGCGTGTACACGCATTACGCATTGAATCCGGTTTAACGATATCGAATACCACGGACACTTTTTATCCAGACCTTATTGCAAACTCTTTAATCCTAAGGAAGGTACACTATATAAACCCATGGGAATCGAAATCCACATAAGCGCCCACGGCGATTCCCAACCAGAATCTAATGACTCAAATGCATTTATATACTGTATAATTGTTATTACTGTATCATTCGTGTATTGTATTTAAGGGGGAGGAAGTCCTGCCGTACGCACATCCTGTGAGACAGAAAACAGAACGTATAATACGTCACGCTTCAACCAAGTTGCCTCAGTTCCAAGACGTCTTTCTTACCGTCAACTACTTTTAAAAAAAAATTTTTCCTTCTTTAAGCATCAGTGATAATTCGAAGCTAAATTCAAAACTAAATTCAAAACTAAATTCAAAATTCAAAACTAAATTCAAAACTAAATTCAAAACTAAATTCAAAATTCAAAACTAAATTCAAAACTAAATTCAAAACTAAATTCAAAATTCAAAACTAAATTCAAAACTAAAATTCAAAACTAAAATTCAATAACTCGGTTGAAAATTGTCTCCAAATAGAAAATTACCCAGTTTATGGTGTTCCTTTTTTAAAATTATTAATCAGTGCGTTTCCATCTCAGGAAAAGAACACACATTTATGTGTAATCCAGTAAGAGTGTTTTATACTAATAATAAAGAGTATTTTTACATTTTCATCAGAAAGTACATATTCAATTTGTTCGATTTTAAGCATTGTTTTAAAAATAGAATACCACAAATCAAAGTTAATTTTTCAATAATCTTTTAAAGAAGAATCGAATTTTATTCATTTTTTTGTTCTCTTAAAATTCAAAAAATGAGAAAAATTGTGTTAGTAATTGTCTTTAAAGTTTGTATTTTTTGAAACAGATGAAGATGAAATTTCACCGGTTATTCAAATTTCGTCGCAGATATAATCCAAGGACGTCGAGATCTTTAGGCGAATTTTTAAAGTGTAATGCGAAATCTTAAAAATTTTAAATATTCTTTCAATTCTTCATTTTTTAATCCTTTATTTTTTGAAAAAGGATTAAAAATATTTTTTCTGCTAATTTACCTTTTTTATTAATTAATCTCTAATTATTTGTCTACTATTCATTATTCTACACGATTCATGTTGTTTCTTGTTAACAATTCACGATTCCGCCATTTCCTTTTCTCGATTCTCTTCCTGCTTTGATCTTATCTTCACCTGCTTCTTTGCTTTAGCTTAGAACAATATGTAGCGGAAATCTTTCCAATTTCCTTCTCAATATCTACTTCCTGTTCAACTCAATTATCAATTCACAAGAAAAAAAAAATCTGGCGTTCTTGTAATTTTTTGTAATTTTAATTTCCAGATTTGTCACCAGTACGATGGACTCGTCGCAAATCGTCAAGTTCTGAATCGGAGAGGAATTGTTATAATGTACAGACATCGCAAGTGACAACTGAACGCACATCGACCAAAAAGGATAAGAAAAAAATACAGGAGGAACGAAGAAGAATTTGCGAGAAACGAAATCCTCTTCTTGATAAAGTAAAAACGACTCGTCTTAGTTTTCTTCGTGATCAGGATTCCGATGATGACGATGATGAGAATGTCGATGAGAGTAATAAAAAGGAATTTCGATCTATGGGCGAGCTGAGTAGAAGAGGATTAACGAGAAACGACATTCGACGTTCGGTCTGTGAAACGGACTTGAAAGAACTCACCGAGGAGGAGAAAACTCAGGCGAAAAGGAAGAAACGATCAAAGTCCCACAGTCGTCTAACAACCAGGAATCATGCAGATGAGCGGTTTGTACTGTTTAATTTTAGAACATCCACGCCCTACAAGGAAGAAACAAGGCCTGAGAATTTTCTAGAAAGTCCCAAATCTGGTCGCGGATGGCGGAAATCAAAGGAGGAGGAAAAAAGCAAGAGCGATAATCTCCTTGAAGAGGGCGAAAGAAGTCCCATTAGAGAAGGAGCACAATTTGATAGTCTAACACCATCGAGTTGTCTTGCGGCAAAATTTCGCGCCATGCAGGATCGTTATTTAAAAAGTTCAACGAGTAAATTAATTGCTAAAATCTACAAAAAGGACACAAAGGACCGTGACAGGAGAAGACTGCGAAGTTTCTCCTATGGTACACTCCCTGGTTTGGAGGAACTTCGAACGAATCCCCTCTATGAGGATCAAGATCAGGATGACAATGATTCCGGAATTTTGGACAACGATTCAGCGACTAGCTCTCTCTTGGATGATCGATGCAGCAGTGGAGCATCAGAATTATTAACAAGTTTGCTCAACGAGTCATCATCCTCATCATCACCGCCCCCACCTCCTCGACTCCCACCCAGAAGACCATCAGCACCCATCACCGATCTAGAAAAAAACCTTCGATTGTGCCAACATGCTTCCATTTTAGAAGCGAACCCTGTGATTGTCAAGACTGAAGGTTTGCAACCATGCAAAGAAAAAACCATCACTAAACCGTTTGCTCATAACGTATGTCTAGGAATTGAGAAAGATCCCCTGAATGTCATCACGAACGAGCTCATTCAAAAAACCAATTCAGACAACAATTTAACCAAAAATTCGAAAAAAGAATTACAGGTCATTAGAAGCAGATCCTGTACAACAGAAACAATTGTCGTGAAATTACCACGGGAAACTGCGGATCAATGTTTAGGAATATTTATAGCAAAGACGTCGGACTCGAATCCAGGATATTTGGTGGCACATGTGGTGCCAAATGGACTAGCCGATAAGGAGGGGACATTAAAAATTGGCGATGAAATTTTAATTGTCAATGGAAAAAGACTGAGGGGTTTGACAATGTCAGAGGCGAGGAAAATTTTAGGCAATGGCAATGGTCCGGGAATTGTGGATATTGTTATTTCAAGGTACAATAATGTGGAGCAACAACAACAACAACCGAGAAAGTTAAAGGAGAGCAGTGTTGATTATGAGAACGTGAGCATCGAGAATGGTCATGGTGTAATTGTGGAAAATTCTCCCAAGTGTCATTTTAGGAAACACAACTCGCGACATAATCGAGACAGGAAGAACGAGTCCAACAGGTCGATATCTTCAGAGAAATCCTGCACCACACTCGACAGTGGTGCTCAGAGTATTTCTAATTTTTGCACATTACCAAGAAGACCCAGAAGTACATTGTCAACTTTTCTGACCGTTGTTTTTGAAAAGGGACAAGGAAAAAAATCCCTGGGTTTCACAATTGTTGGTGGACGGGACAGTCCCAAGGGAAGCATCGGTAGGTCAACAACACCCAAAAGAACCTTTTTTTTATTTTACGGTGTCAAAATTTCCCTACATTAATTTCTTCTATAATATCACTGAAAAAAAAATTATTTTGTCCAAATAACCGATTATTTATTATCAAATAAATATTTACTTATGAATCAAATAATTTTTATTCAAATAAATTCTAGGTGAAATTAAAATTTCCCTATTTGAATCGAATTTTGACCCGAATAAAATTTATTTGATACAAATAAATATTTACTTGCAGCAAATAATTTTTATTAACATCAAAAATACTAATTGAATCAATAATTTCTGTATTTGAATCACCATTTAATTGACTCAAATGAAATAAATTTCACAAAAAAAAAAAATATTTATTTGATACAAATGAATATTTACTTGAATAATAGTCAAGTTATTTGAATCGAATAAATTTTTTTCAGTGTACAAGAAAAAAAAATGAAAGATTAAAAAAAAGACGTGAAATTTGGAAAGTAAAAACAATTTTCGTAATTTTAAAAGAAGAATATTCAAAAACAGAAAATTATTAATTTAAACGTTTTATAAAAACATTTAAACAAAATTTAAATTTACAATAACATTTAAACAAAATTTACAAGAACATTTAAACAAAATTTACAATAACATTTAAACAAAATTTACAATAACATTTAAACAAAATTTACAATAAAATTTAAACTAAATTTAAATTTATAATAGACAAAATTTTTTTAAATATTCCAATTGAAAAAAAAAGATGATAATTACAGTAATTTATGAGATAAAAGTTGAAGGAATGTTTATGATACAGAATGAAACCAGTTTAAACAGTATATTATTGTAACCCGGAATATTCTTGCGGTTCCAAGTAATACGTTTATAGATGTAGAACAAGCAAAACCACAATTTATTTGACACCGTTGCTCAAGAGTTGAATATATGAAAAAAAAAAAAATAATAATAAACTTCTTTGTCATCGAGATTTGTTCTGGATTTTTTTTCTTAAAAAAGATATTCCGGCCTCTTTTATAGGTATCTTCATAAAATCGGTTCTACCTGGTGGTCAGGCAGCCGAGGATGGCCGATTGAAAGCTGGGGATGAAATTTTGGCGGTCAATGGCCAGGTTTGTCATGACTTGACTCATCGTGAAGCTGTTCAGCTTTTTCGCAATAATAAAAGCGGTCCAGTGGCTCTTCACTTGTGCAGAAGATCCAAGCAACGAGATTTGCAGTGAGTTCAATTTTCTCCTGTCTTTATATTAATTTTAACATTATAATTAGCAATTCATTAGTAACAATAATAATGGTAATAAAAATAGATAAAAGTAATACAGAGAGATAATACAAGAGATAATAAATAATAATAACAATAAAAGAAAAAATAATAAAATAATAATAATAATAATAATAATAATAATAATAATAATAATAACAATAAAAATAATAATAATTAGCAAATTTAAATTCGTACATCCAGTGATACATTTAAGAGCGAATGATAAATAATAATAATAATAATATAAATAATAATAACAATATCAATTAATGGTAATAATAGAATAGAATGGTAATAATATAATAATGATCCAAAAATAATTATAAAAGTAGGTAATAATAATTTACATTCGCTTTGAATAATAATTGTTTTATAAAAATGGAAATTATGCAACAATTAATAGGAAAAAATTTGTATGTTTTATTAATTTTTTATACTTTCTTTAAATATACAAACATAAGAATTAATTTCTAAACTTTTTGATAATAAATTTTACAATTTTAAAAAATTTTTTGCCTTCGCAAAATATTACTTTGCTGCAGTACAATAATTTTTTTCTCTAATGTTTCAGAGGTTCGAAAGCAAAATCCTGTGCAGATCTTTTACTCGTTGACACCTGATTGAATCAATCAACGATTATAAAAATTAATAACAAAAAGTGACGAAACCTTTTTTTTTAAATATATTTATATATATATTGTACGAAGATAACAATAATGTACATAAATTTTTGTAAATTTTGTAACATACCTTTGTGAAAATAAAAGAAATTATTTAATGTTTTCGTAAATCATCATCAATTCTTTCTTATATACTTTATTTGATTATTTCCTTGAGAAATGAGAAAAATTTGACGAAAACTTTTTTTTAATGAATTTTTTTTATATTTTTTTAAAGTATGCCTAAAAAGGAGATTTTTTTTTTGCTGTTAGTGTAAATTTTTCTTTTTCTGTTCTTCGTATATATAAAATTCTTATAATGATATGTAATAATCGATAAACAATGTCACTTATTGCACTATAAACAATTCATTGTGAATTACATGGAAAATAAATTAAACATAACGAATGTCGAGATCTAATTGATCCTTTCACGAGAGACTAGATTCTAAAAGTTTTTTCAAAACTTTGTGAAACTTGATAAAACTCTGGTTTTAACAAAGAGCACTTTTGGTGGTCGATAAATGATTTCTGGAAATTTAATAGGGTGCAGATTTCAGAGCAGGCTTTTGATACCTAAAATGAAGATAAGAAATTTTATTAAAATTTATTCCAACTTGAGTGGGAAAAATTAATTTATAAAAATTTTTTTGTACCTATGTCTCCTTGCTACATCTAATTCGACTGGTCCTTCTCGAACTGCTTTAAATAGTTCAATAACTTCTTGATGTGTACATCCTCGCAATATTTTTCCATTAAGGCTCAAAATTTCATCCCCTGAAATCAAAATTTAAAAATTAGATGAAAAATCAAAATTCTAAAAATTAGATAAAAAATCAAAATTCTAGTAAAAAGTACATTTAGATATTAGTACCTGAGTAAATTTATAGTTTATATTTCTTTGTACATAATTTTATTTTCTGAAATTTATTCCAACTTTTCTTTGTAAAAGCTAGTGAGTAAAATTTAAAGAAAAACCATCTTTAAAATATTATTCCGTCTTAATAAATTAGATACAATCAATATTGACAGTTTGTGTACTTTCATACGACATGAATTTCACTTCTTGACCCGTTGTTAGACTTAAAAGACTATAACGAAGGCTATTTAACCCACAAACATTATTTTCTTCTACTTAAAAGGCAATAGGCATTCTCGTTCGTGATTCTCGATTCAGTAACGCCTTTCCAACTTTTTAGTATTTATTAGTTATGCGCGATTATTTTTGTAAATCAGTAAAATATTCATTTATTCTTTTCACCATTTCTTCTTTTTTTTTACACTCCTTTTTTTCCTAACTATATTAAACAAATTTTAACGACTTTAACATAATAGTAAAATATTTGTTTCAAAAAATATCTTTCACTTTTTAAAAACTTTTTTCAAAACACACAAAGACATTGAAAAGTCTCAGAGAGAAATTATTAAAATAATATAACAAAAATCAATGAACTTATCAATCAGAAAAATAGTTTCCAAAAAAAATTTCCATCCAGAGGTAACAAAATTCTGTATCAGATATATATGAGAAATACAAGAAAAGGAAAAAGATTCAAAACATATAAATTCCAATCACATTAGACACGAATATAAATTCAAAATATATATAAAATTATTATACCCTTGAAATTCTTTTGACGTATAATGAAAAAAATAATTTTCATATTGAAAGATTAATCTCTCTAATTCTGACATATTGCTTTGATGACATAATAAAACGTAATGATGTAAAATTTAAATTTTTAGCTGGTATTAACTCGAAAAGAGAAATCTCTTATATATTACGTCAATGAAGCTGGTTAAAGGAACGTTTGTAGTCATTAGCCATGTGTCTCAAATCCAAGTGAATCAATCGATCATGTTTCATGATTCTTGCGCATAAAATCATTTACATCCTCATCGAGCATCCAAGGAGTTTATATACTGATAAATTAGTTTGAAATTCTTTATTATACATATCTCGAACCTGTTCTATATTTTACCTGAAGAAATGTTCCTCTGTAAGTTAACTCGAGTGACATTTTCATTTCATTTGATAAACATCCAGATTGCTTAAATGATTTTAACTTAGAAATGCTCTCATAAAATGCGATTGCAAATTTATTTATAACGAAGGTATGGGAGATGAAATAAAATTCAACCTCCGCTAAATGCTTTTCAAAAATCGTTTACTAAATTTAATGGAAGGAAGCAGTTAATCACAAAATTACCACTTGGTCCCTTTTTTTTATTAAGAAAAGATATAAATAAATTTTTTATGTAAAAAACGGGTTATTGAATGTTCACAAAGATAACTAAAAATGTAATTTAATTAAGGGGCAGGCAAATTACATAATCTGATTTAATAATAAAATTTTACCCAATTTCAAATTCTGTAAAAATATTGATATTTAGAATAATGTTTAATTTTTTTTTTTTAATCAGCAGAATTTTGAAGAAAAAATAATCAAAAATACAAAGCTTCCTCCACGAGGAAGCAATACTGAAATAAGAAAACATTTCAATAAGATGAAAATTAAAAAATCAAGAAAGATGGTAATATTAATCGACATGAATAAAACTATAAAAAAATAAAATAAACATTTTATTTGATGAAAGGATCTTTCAGCCTGTGTTTATGCAACCATACCAACCGCGAGACCGTTATTCAAGCATACAACAGGGAAACCACAGTGTAACATGTGTGTGTGTAAAAAACACGCGGATCAGTTTGAAATTCAACACCAACTTGACAATCGTTTCATGTTGAAAAATTGGAATTTAATACAAATTACTGGAAAATACGTGACCAAAATGAAACCTTTGCTAAAAAGATCAATACCCCAAAAATAAACGATCTTTACATTTTTTTCAAACATTCTTCCTGTTCAACTATTCCATTATTGAGTTCAATTTGTTATTTTAGTTCAACTTAGTTCAATTTAGTTCAATTTAGTTCAATTTAGTTTCAATTTAGTTTCAATTTTTTAAATAATTTTTCCCCTCTCTCTTTTTTTTGTTACCAAATTCCCAAGGTATAGTAAAATTTTTCTAAATTCAAATTTATCTCTTATATTCAAGCGAGGAATAATTATAGATAAAACAGAAAATAAAGCAACAAATGAAAGAAGAAAATTTTGTGTGGTATGCATAACAATCTCTTTGGAATATAATGGAGAACAGAGAAGGAATGAGAGATGAAAAAAATAAAGATTCGCAAAAAAAGAAAATGAAAGGCGCACAGAAAAGCCAAAGAGCATCAGAAACTCGTATCATCTGTTTAGAAATGCACGACATAAGGTGTCGGATTAAAGATTCGAAGTGTGTTCGAATGGTATTCTCGTTGTGCATATGTATATGCGAATAGTACATACGTGCCATCAAAGAAACATCAAGTATTATATCTTGTCCCGAAACGATTTTGCCTTTTATGTTCAAAATCTTGCAGACAAGACGTACAAATTTTTTTTCTCTTGAAAACTGAATTATTTCATTCTCCTCAATATCAAGGGCTTTTTATTCCAGGGGCTAAAAAGCTAAAAAGCCCTAGGAACTTTTTTAATAAATAGTAAATACAAATACAAAATTAAAAATATTAAATTGTCGAAAAAAAAAAAATTATTCAACGAAAGAAAGTGATTGTTATTAAATATTGAAATATTTGATAAATAATTCTGATAAAGAAAAGGAAGAATATGGAAAAATGATTCAAGTGTTAAAAAATTATTAAATATCAAATTGAAGGAAGTATCTCACCTTGAAGGAGGGATTTCGAAACGTCAGCCTGGCCACCAGGGAAGACGCGCCTAACGAAAATGCCCATTTCCCCACGTGGACTGTCCCTGCCTCCGACGACGCTAAATCCTAGACTTGGCTTACCATATCCTTTCTCAAACCTGGCAATATGCCTCGTCAAGTATTGATGTATTTCCGTCGTCGATTCCAAGGAGGCGTCGACATCCTTCCTGGTGGTGATGCACGTGACTGGCAGGAAGTCCGGTCTCTTTTTGGTATGATTATTTTCATTGCAGGTGGATGTTGAATTGACGCTTGATGAATTGACCTTTTCATTATCATGTATTGTCATATTTGTGAGATTTTTCACATTCTTTTCATATTCATAATCATCAGATAAACCCGAATAAACCTGAGGCACTGTTTCCTCATAAGCTGTTATTAGTCGCACTTTATTTCCATTGAAGGATTTCAGGTACTCTTGAACTTGCTCAAGACTCTCGAGTGTTCTGAGTTCCTTACCTTCGACCTCAACAATTTCATCGCCCAATCTCAATCTTCCGTCTCTGCAAATGAAAATATAAAAATGAATATTTCAATAAAATTCGAACAGAAAAAATATTTGTAATTAATTTGCTCACCTATGAGCGATTCCATCAGTTTCGAGTTGAACGACAATGTAGCGAATTTCGCCAATTCGTTGTTGAGCGAGTCTGATGCCCAAACTCTCCTTGGGATCATTCTTGATGAGCTGTACGAGTCGGCATCTGCGAACTTTTTTCGGTGGTTGGATGATGTCACTGAGAAATCTCGTCTTGTCCTGTTGGAGCCTCGCCCGATGGGGCATGGTCGCAACAACGGTATTCTGAATGTGACCGACTCCTAAACCATCTGAACCCAATGACAAATGCGAGTTTGATGAACTTGGCAATTGCGAGGTCTGATGTATGCTTGGCAACATTCTTCCCGAGTTGCTCTGATGCCATCTGAGACCGTCTATTCTCTCCTCATTCTCCGCACTGCCATTCTCTCCGTTTTTGCCCGACCTTGAGCCCTCAGCCTCCTGCTCCTGGCATTCACTAGACCTTCTCATTGGTTTCTCTATCTCAGAGTCCACGACACTGCTTGTATCCGAACTGTCTGTATTACATTTCAAACTTTGCGTCTCATTTTCCGATGCTGCTGCCGATTCACCTCGTGGACCATCACTATCATAGCCAGATTCATTCGAACTGACATAATGCGATGACAATCTTTGTTCTCCACTTGGTGCCGAATTTCTCCTGTGATTTCTCAATGTTGTTGTCATTTCGAGATTCAATTCCGGATCGGGATTCAGACCAATTTCGTGATTCAGTGAGGCAGTATCGAACCTGGAGTCCCTAGAGTCCCTAGAGTCCCTAGAGTCATTGATGGAAAGTCGTGATTGTGGAAGAGACAAGGGACTCCTTAGATGATTTTCATAAGTGTCCTCCAACTGTAAATCATCGTCGATCCTCTCCAGATGACCAGGATTCAGACTGTAACGATCCTGCTCTTGTTCAACCCTCTCGGTTCGAAATTCCGCATAAGAATTCCTTCCCATTCGTGAAACATCATGGGATCTAGAAGGAGCATTCCTGTTGAAATGACCATTCCTAGGACGCCTTCTGCCAAGTGTCGTCGTTCCCTCAAAGGATTCCTCAATTTGCAAAGCTGGGAAGTGCTCCTCCGAAGTTGTTTTGAACAGCCTCTCGTCCTTCAAGCCCGATCCATAGCGTTCCTCCGGCAGAACGGAGAGTTTTGATCTTAGAAATGAATACGGAAAACTCGTTTTTTTCACTTCCTTGAAATCACAACTACTGGATTTTCTCAGACTTTCATTCTTTGCCTCGCCAAAATCACAGGAAGTGAAAATCCTGGATGATGATGATGGCGAGAAACCCATTGGCATTGAGAGTGATGGAGAAGGGGAGATATTCAGTCTGTCATCAAATACATCATCATCAGATCTTCCACTGAGATTATCGCAAGACAGGGTTTTGTCTTTACGTTTATTGATTTGAAGATCAATTCCCTCAGATGGATCGTCACCTTTGACGTAAGTGGGACTGGTGTTCAATTGACTGGTGCTACAACTTCTGAAGAGATTCTCCTTTTCTGGGGTTTTCTCATTACTAGGTGAACGTTTGCTACCTCTGTTAGAGTTCAACATCCCAGTGGAGCCCATCCTGATGAAAAACGATTTAAAAGGAGATGGCGATCTTTGCGCAAATATCCTCCTTTCCTTCTGCTCGGCGAGTCTTTCCAACTTTTCGCTTATGTTGTTGTTGTTGTTGTTCATAAAAGGTTCGTTCCTTTCTGGAGTGATGGAATTGATCGTCTCTCGAGATCCCGCTTTGCGAAATGATTCTATCTTCTTGCCCATTCTCCTTAATCCCCAAACGCCTAAGCCTGTAACGAGAAAGAGAAACGGTATTAAAGCGCAATCAGAAATTGTAGGTATAAAAGCGGGACAATGAGACAAAAAACTAGTCGGTTGAAAAGGGGGTTTCTGAGTCGAGAATTCGGATGTCAGGCGCGACGTTGGGAAAAACCATAAGGCACCATTGACATATGGTGACTCCTCCCTCTCTCAAGGAAATGTGCGACTTTTTCAAGTATATCTTCCACTCCAGGTGGGTAACGGACATCTTTGCTAATGGTCAACGATTGTCAAACCACTCAAGTACATATGTTTTGCGATAAAGCCGTTCCCCACCCCTTCTCTTTCAATTTTACCAACTCCTTCATTACACGAAGGGAATCAATTTTCTGTTATGTCGAAGGACAACAGTTTTAATTGCTGTCACGTTTCAGGAATTTAAGTTAAACTTTTTACCATCAATTACTTCTTTAATTGCTTTCTGTGTTCATTGAAAAATTCCATCATAAAAATATTACACGGAAATAAAATTGAAAAATGCAATTAATTAAAAAACAATGTTAATGTTTACCATCGTTTTCAATTTTCTATATTATATTAATATTTTTAATTTTACATCATATTGCAATTTATAAAATTATTCCTTTTTTTAATTTATTACTATACGTTTAGGAATTTATTTCATAGAATTTATCTATGAATTAAATTTATGAAATATGTTTATTGAATTTATTTATGAATATGTTTATGAACTTATTTATTCATAAGCTTATGAATTTATTTATTCATAAGCTTACGAATTTATTTATTCATAAGCTTATGAATTTATTAATAAATATGTTTGAGAATTTTTCCATCTATTGTTCTATAAACGTTCAGGAATGAACTTTTGCGCGAAAAAAAAGAGAATGGAATGTTATTAGGTTTATGAATATATTAAATTTATTTGCGATGCAGGAAAAACTTTCAATTGTTTAAAAATTAAAATAGTTCCGCTAATAAACATCATAATAATCACTGTGAATTATGAATTACCAATTACTACTGTACCTAAAAGAGTATTGAGTGGTCAATTTGATCAATTGATCACTATATGGTTCAATTTTACACACTAGAGGTATAAATAAAAGTTTTCAAGATATCATATATGATATTAATAAAGAGCAAAAAATTCTTTTAGTGAATTAAATCATTTCCGGAGCAAGCGTGAAACCGTGAAATCTATTACGTTCGCGACTTAGAGAAAGTAGTGAAAATCAACACGGAACATGTTAATAAAGTATGTTTATTATTAACTCTAGATAATGATTTTTTTTTTTTGCAATAGATAAATTTTTCCAATTTTTTTTCTAAATAATAAATAATAGTAAATAATAAATTTATTTATTATTTACCTTACACTGAAAAAAAAATTTATTTGATTCAAATAATGAATTACTTGACTATTATCAAATAAATATTTATTTGTATCAAATGAATTTTATTTGAGTCAATTAAATGGTATTTGATTCAAATACAGAAATTATTGATTCAATTACAGTTTATTTGATTTAAATAAAAATTATTTGGCTCAAGTAAATATTTATTTGATACTAGACAAGTAATTCATTATTTGAATCAAATAAATTTTTTTTTCAGTGTATGTTTATTCCTCTGTAGATATTCTCAAACATGAATTTTCCCCTCATATACTATAAAACATAAAAAAAAAATGAGATGCAACAAAAGTTTCGTGTGTTTTTTTTCCATATCATCAAGGAAGTGAGTGTAAAGAATCGCTCAACAAAGCATAGATTTTCAATGGACCACCCTAGATTTTGTCGAGAGGCGCGCACACCTCATGGCTATCACCTGTGCGACAAGCAAGCAAGCAAAAAAAAAAAATTCCCCTCTACTCCCCTTGCTCCTCATTGGTTCACACGAGTTACAGAGAGCCTTATATTGAAGGGATTAATTTTCGCGACGAAACCGAATATCCGTGAAGAAACCCGATCGTCCTCGTCTCCCAGACGATGAGATGAGAGAGAGAAAGAGAAAGAGGAGAAGGAGGAGGGTTCTTTTTTTCACTGTGTACGCCACTGGATTACGTACACGTCATCGCGTAAACTTGCGCATATATATGTAGTAGAGGTATATACCAATACCAATGCAAAATTGATGTGTTCACGTTTTAAAAGGACGCGAGAGAAGCGTCTGTTGAAGGATAAGAAGAAGAGTGCGGTCGCGGTCGGCTTCTCTCGTGGTGATTTTCCCTGAACAGCAGGCGGTCCCAAAAACCAGGGCCCCAAAGGCAATTACTTTCAAGCTTTAACCGTAAGTATTTGTGCGTCTCAAGGGATAAGAGCACTCAACTCACTACTACTACTACTACTACTACCACCGTCACTACTACTGGAAAAAAGTAGAGAGGGGGGGAGCGAAAAGACTGCATGGGGAAAACCAAGGG
>JUFY01022955.1:34667-91416 GCA_001855655.1 Leptopilina clavipes | reverse complement strand
AAAATATTTATTTTATACAAAAAAATATTTATTTTATGCAAAAAAATATTTATTTTATACAAAAAAATATTTATTTGAATCAAATACTATTTAATTGACTCAAATAAAATTTATTTGATACAAAAAATTATTTATTTAATACAAAAAAATATTTATTTGAATTAAATACTATTTAATTGACTCAAATAAAATTTATTTGATACAAAAAATATTTATATATTTGATAATAGTCAAGTAATTCATTATTTAAATCAAATACATTTTTTTTCTGTGTATATTATATTATCTTTTATTCCGTCAAGAAATTACAGGTGTTTAATGACCCCTCTTTTTATTGTTTTAAATTTATATAAAATATTATACGGTATCGAATCGACCAATTACCTAATTGGACGATGATAATTAAATTCAGGCAGAAATGCTGAAATGGATTATTAATCTTCTCTATGGAAAAGTTCTCTTCAAAAAGACATTTAACTCTATACACGTCATGCTTTCAGTGCATCAAGAATAAAAGTTTAAAATTCATATATTCGCGGGTTATATTTTTATTTCAGCCATCAAATAATATTATTCTTAATTTTTTATTAGATCAACACAATCTTTTTTTTATTTTAATATTCTAATACTAATTCATATATATATTTTGTTTAAATATTCATATTTTGTATTTTAAAGAGATGATATTGATCAAAATTATGCGAAACTAAAATAAATGCATCATCGGATCTCGTTAATAAGTGCAAAGTAGTATTTGTCGACATATACGAATATAATAATAAGAATAAGAAAAATATATATTCTGATGAAATCATCAAAAGTGTACTTGCGGTTCATTTCACGACTGATAACCCACACACTAATATATAAAATCAACGAAACATAATAAAATACACTGGGAAAAAAATCTACTTGATTCAAATATATAATTAATTACTTGACTATTATTAAATAAATATTTATTTGTATCAAATTTATTTGTAACAAAATTATTTGTATCAAATTTATTTCTATTAAATTTATTTGTAACAAATTTATTTGTATCAAATTTAATTGCATTAAATTTATTCGTATCAAATAAATTTCGAGTCAATTTAAATAGTACTTGATATAAATACAGAAATTATTGATTCTATTAAAGTTTATTTGATAATAGACAATCGATTATTTAAATCAAATAAATTTTTTATCAAGTGTATATTCTTGAAAAATGTCATCAAGTGTTTTAGTGTCGTGAATATTTAAATAAGCAATCAATGAAAAATAGAATACCAATAAATTACTGTATATTTTATTATAAGAATTAATTTATACTATTATGTATAAATGATAATAATTATATAATGATTTGTGAATGTAAATTAATTTCAGATAAGTTTTTCGGAATTAAAGTCAAGACCTGCTGTCGTGAGCGCAATAATAACGTAGTCTCCCATCGTAATTGAGGGTCTTGCGAGTGCACGTGTTATTTTTTTTTAGACTTTATTTTTTAAACCATAATGATAAAGAATAAGTTAAAAAGGAGGAAAACTTGTAACAGTTAAGTTAAGTAATCCCTTTAATTGATCGATGGTGTTAATCGAGGGCGTTACTCATTGCGATTATGTCAAGAATGCACAGGTCGTTTATACTTGTAAACTGATATGTACGCATGCAAACTGCATCATGGTTGCAGCTGCTAATAAAGTCATTAACTACACGCGGTAAAACGCCACACTGAAACGTTAATTCCGCAATTGGTGGAATTTTTCTAATTTAATTAAATCTTAAATCAATAAATTATAAAGGCATTTGCTCACACGAGTTTGTATTTTTCTCTAATACCTATACGCATGTAATTATCCCACATACAAAAAATTTTATTTCCCCTTGATAGTAGGAAATAAAATTCAACACTAATATTCACAGAATATTTTTAGTACCTTAAAGAAAAAAGAAGGTAAAATTTTTCCGTAATAAAAGAAATTTAATTTCGTTAATTTTACCGCACAATAACAAAACGAAATTGTTTTCCGTAAGACATCTTTAAATTTTAATAAAGATAATAAAATTATGAAGACAAATATCTAAAAAGTAGGTATAACTAATCGGAATCAAAGTTTACTATATCAATCGCAATGTTTCCCGTATTATCGGACGATTAAACATTCCGATAAGCTTTCTACATACTTGTCTACAAATATGTATACATCATTCATTTTCTATGAACTATAAAAAGATTATTGTTTATAAGAATCGTTTATCAACTTGATTTTTACCTTTTAAACAGAAAAAATCGAATTTGAAAACTTTTTTCAACAATAAAATGCGACAAAGCGATTCGAAAATTAATTTAACCTTAATTTTGTTAATCAACTAATTATATTGATTTGCTTTGAATTACTTTTAATTCACTCATCAACAGAAAATCGTTGTTCTGAATCAATCAAAACTATTTTAATTAAATGTATCTTAGCTTGGAAAACAATCATTATTTCCAAATTGTCGTAATTAAAAGGTTAAAATTAATTTCATCAATTTTGGAATTCAATATAGAAAATAATTTACACTAATTGTATTCTTGATAACAATAAAAAAAAAATTTGAATGCAATTCATTATTCCATTGAAATTAAGAAGAAAACTAACCTCTAAACTGATGACAGTAGCGATTCCAATAATTAGAAGCAGAAAACCATTCCATAATAACAGACTCCCCCTCATCCTGTGGACGAGACCGAAAAATTCACTTCTTTAGCCAAATTCGCACCCTTGTAGATTCGAATTATAATTTTTATCCAGGAAATTTAAAACTTAAGAAAAAAAAGACATGAAATAATTTAGAAGCTACACCCTGGAGACATCATCAAGCGCGATTCTCCCACATGCGACAAATCTGCAACTCGCCGTTCGAGAGATCTGGTTTTGCAACCAAAGAAACCGGACACGATCGTGAAGACAACAGTTTTGCACTGTCTGCGTGTACAACCGGCGTTCGGTAACTGCGGGCCGAGCGCGCACAAGATAAAACTTTTTCAAAAGCACGATGCTTTTCCCTCTCTCTGGACCGTCCCCCTTCTTCCACCCCCGCACCATCACCCTCCGCAAACTGATGAAGTCTATCTCTGTCTAGTCCCAACCATAATCTCGCATATATAGACTCTTTTCTCTCTTTCTCGCACACACATACACAAATTCTTCTCTTATTCTCTTTCTGCAGTTCTCTTTCTTTTTCATCTCCCTCAACCCCGCTAAAGACCATAATTCTGTGGTTGCGAATTCCCCCACTTTGCCTTCTTCCCATACCACCATATTCTAACCCTCAATATCACGGCACAAACGTAACAGACCAGACGCTGATGGCACTTATGTAATATTAGAAACAAATGACACCATAAATCACCATACTAACAATGAACAATGACAAATAATTGTAAAGAACGCTTAACTTTCGTGAATTTAAGCCAACAAGTTTCTATCAAGTAATTTAATTGTTTTCAATATTTGTTTCAAGCACTAATCTATTTGACCGAATACTTTTAGAATTTAGTACTTTCAGTACCTCATATAATGTTAATCCAGAATATTAAAAATTGAAAAATTTGAAGCTGAAGAAATAAATACGCTCTGCTATTGAAATAAACTCTGAGTATCAATGAACTTAATAAGAACAAATGCATTTGTCAGATTTAAATTTGATTGGTATATATTGGTGCATGTAGTTCAAACAAATTGAAATAAATCGTCACGAATTATATCAAATAAACAAGTTATTATCAAACTTACCATCTTCTGAATGAAGTTCAATCAATTAAAACACTTTAAACTTCTTATTTGTTATTGTTTTGTATACTATTTTGCCCTCTGTAAAAAATTGAACAAGTTACCAATATTCATTCATGAAACTGTAGTTTCCTTCTTTATCTGAGCAATCGACAGTAGTTAAAACAGTTTTTAATGTTATGATACTGTTTACATACAAAGTTAAACATTGAGTGTTTTTTCCTCGTCTTCTTTATTATTGCAAATTACAATTAACTGATAAAAAAATACAGGTTATAGATAAATTATGTTATCTAAAACTTGACAATGTAGGAAAAATAAAAGAATGTTTCGCGTTCTAAAAAAATACAATTTGAGTGTTTTTACATAAATTACTGTAAGATTTAAGGTTATATACAAACTAAAAAAATTTTTTTAATTTTAAATTTATAAAATAAACAAACATGATAAACATGTTTCGGGATAAAATATTAATCTTTGGAATATTAATTTTTAAAAGCAGTTTTTGCACTGAAATTTGCAAACCGAAAGTTGGTATGTATCAGTATTTTATTTGGTATTTTATAAAAATTAATAACAAATTGAATTTATTAAATTTTTGTTTAAATTAATTTTTTAAATTAATATAATTATTTAATTTTTTTAACAGCTATTATTGGTGGTGGCATTGGAGGAGCATCTGCGTCCCATTTTTTGTCAGATTTATTCAAAGATAATTTGAAAATTGACCTTTTTGAGCCGAAAAAATTGGGAGGACGATTGGCAAATATAGAAGTTGGAGGAAACGAATTTGAAGCCGGTGGTGCAGTAATACACCCGAGGAACAAATACATGCAGGATTTTGTTAAACTTCTTGGTAATAAATATTATGTACCTTTCAAATATAATTCTACAAATATTTATCAATGAGACGATACTAACTCTCGGATGAATGTTATAGGACTCAAGAAAAATGATCATGAAGATTCGTCTACATTAGGAATTTGGAACGGAGACAAATTTGTTTTAAAACAAAGCAATTGGAAATTAATATCTATTGCAAAGATGATTTTTAGATATGGGTTTGAACCTTTCACACTTGACAGGTAGATTTTTATTTTTTAAAGAGACACACATTACAAGAATCTTTAAATACAAATTTTTCTTTTTAGTTATACTACTTCAGTTTTGGATAAATTTGATAAAATCTATAACCTACAGGATAATGAGGTAGCATTTGAAAATGTAACTTCTTTACTAGCAGCAATGAATGCTGATTTTCCTGGATATTTAACAGAATCTATTAAAAATCATTTGTTAAACAAGAATCTTTCGGAAAAATTAATAGATGAATTGGTACAAACTACACTGGTTGTCAATTACGGACAAGAAACAAATGTTCACAGTTTTGTTGGTTTTGTATCAATAGCTGGAGTAGGAGCAAATCTTTGGTCTGTTAAAGGAGGAAATAAACTGGTAATTTTTTCAAATTGTACCAACAGAAAAATTTCAATTGAATGCTAACTATTTTTACCATTTTAGGTACCTGAAAATTTAATACGACAAAACGATCGTATAAATGTAATATCCTCACGAATAGAAAAAATACGTTTGATTTCAAAAAATCAAGATTCATTTCAATATGAATTGTCTTATAGAGAAGAAGGTAAAAAAATCGAAAGAACCCTACAGAATTACTAATTGATTATTTTAAAATTTAATTGTAAAAATATTTTTTCAGACAATGAAAATATTATATCTGACGTTTATGATATAGTTATAATTGCAACGCCATTAACAGACGATCAAGAAAATTTTATAATTTTTGAAGAATTTCCCGATGAAACAATATTTAAGGTTCCTGGAAAATACCAAACAACCATTGCCACTTTCGTGGAAGGAAAACTAAATCCACTACATTTCGGATTAGAGAGTGAACTTGACAGTATTTTGAGTTGTAATCCCAATAAGACAATAGTTAGTTCTATTGGGAAAGTTAATTCTGTTGATGATAATAAAAAAAAAGATACACTGGATGTTTGGAAGATATTCACAAGAGAACCTATGAAACCAACATTTATCCGTAAAATGCTTTCTAAGGTATTACATGTCACAATAAGCAATTTAAAAAAATAATATTATGAATTGTAAAAATTTGATATATTCTGTGATATTTTTTTAAGGTTGGACAAGTTAAGCAAATTGATTGGAAAGCATATCCACATTATTCAACAGAAAATCGTTTGGATAAATTTAAATTTCATAAAGGTCTATATTTTGTCAATGCAATTGAATGGGCCGCAAGTGCAATGGAAATGAGTGCAATTGGAGGACGAAATGTCGCTATTTTGGCATATAAAGATTTTAAAAAAACTTGTTCTGCATCAGAAACGAAAAAAATCGAAAAGAAGAAAAATTACTCTTCGGAATTTTAGCCAATTCATTTAACAATTAACTAAAAAATTTAATTACTTACAAAGTATTTTGCGACTTAGAAAAAATATCAAATGTGAAACCTTAAGAAGATTATAAAGCTGTGCTAGATAATTCTAAACTTATTGTACATGATAAATTTAAATTGTTTATATTTCGATATAATCACTCTTTTTTAAATAGTAAAATATTTTCGTAAAATTTATTAATGAATTTTACTTCGTTAATTTATAGACAAAATAAAAGTCTTGAATATGTTATTCAATCATAAACTCCCGGTGCCTTTAAAGAAAAAGATTATAATTTTTAACAATGCACAATTGCATTTATGTGATATTATTTTAATATTACCCAAGAATATTATCATAATAGTAAAAATGTAAATCAACAAATAAATATTATATTTTAAAATATGTGTTATAAAATAATCAAATTCATCCTTACCTTTTAAACAGGTACCTGCTACCATGCCTGCTACCTCCATAAAGTGCTGCCTCCAAACGTCAAAATATGTTTCCAAGTTAACTATAAGCACAAACACAACATACGTTTTATAATTTTTACTTTTTAGTGCAATATTTATACTAAATTTTATAATATTCTTGCATAAAAATTTTATAATCGTGTTTTATCTTTCCGACGTCAACTTTTCGGCTTTTAAAATTTGACATTGTGATTATTTCTCATGAATTTGTATTTGTAATTAAATATATTGTGGAATATGACCAAATAATAATATAATATGCCATATCTGCCATATTAAATGGAAGGAAATTTTTTAAAAGAACTGATATATTGCTAAATAGAACGTTTTAACAATAGGTTATATCAGACATAACCTCAAAAGAAGAGACACGTTTCAACAATTTCACGTATAGATACTATAAAAACTATTAGCTTAATAATTTTTATTTCGGTATGAGCAGTTATTTTGTACCTTTAATACACTACCATTCATCGTATCTATTGAATTATTTTACTTTTGACTGAAAAAGGTCATGGAAAATCATTCGGCATGTGTCAACACCACATACTTACCTTTAGATAGTGAAGATTTATTAATATCGGAGAATCACAATAAACATCATACGAAATTTAAAAAAAGAGAAGAAGTAATTTTAACGTCGGATAAAGGCGGTTTAGCCAACCCTAGAGCTTTATTATTTTTAATACTTTGGTACGTCTTCAGTGGTTGTACTCTATTTCTAAACAAATATATTCTTTCGTACATGAAAGCAGATCCAACGATTTTAGGTAAGAACATAAAATACTTTTTTTCATTGTAATAAAAAATGCTTATGCTTTTTGTAAAATGTCATAAATAATTCATTATTTCTAATCATATGTGTTAACAAAATAATTAACATCTTATATATAATAAATTCTAATATATGATGTTTTGTATTAAAAAAAATGTTTTAAGTTTACTCTATTTTTGCTTCTTTTTAAAAATATTATCTATTAAGGTCAAATTTACATGAACCTATAAATATCTCTTTAATATTTATGTATTTTTTTATCAATGAATAAACTAGAAATCTTATTTAGTATTTAAAATACTTTTGAAATATTTCTGGTGCAAAAAACAAGCTTATTTCTCGATGAAATGTTTACGAAAATATATAACAATAGATTGAAATATTAATTAATAAGTACTTATGAACAAATGTATTTTATACTAATAAATTAACGATACTAACTTGATTTTAAAGGAGCATGTCAAATGTTGATGACAGCAGTGTGCGGCTTTATACAAATGTACTTTCCTTGCGGTATGTACCGAGCGAATTCTCGGTTGATGAGGCCTCCTGGATTTTACAGACACATGACATTAGTTGGCTGTACGAGATTTATGACTGTGGTTTTAGGACTTATATCACTAAATTATGTAGCTGTGAGCTTTACCGAAACGATAAAAAGTAGTGCACCTCTTTTCACCGTATTAATATCAAGATATCTATTAGGTAAATATAATTTTACATCCAATAATTATTATACTGATAGATAGTATTCAATTAGGATATTATTAATTTTTGTTTGTTTTTTTCTTTAAGGCGAACATACTGGCCTCTATGTCAATTTATCTTTAATTCCTGTTATGGGAGGATTAGCTCTATGTTCTTTGAACGAAATTAGTTTTGACCTCAGAGGTTTCATAGCCGCAATGGCAACCAATCTAACTGAGTGTCTGCAAAACGTTTATTCCAAGATGTTAATTAGTGGTGACAACTTTAAATATACGTACGTACTATTTAAAAATAAAACTTTTTTTTTGGCTTCAAAACTTTGTAAATGGCAATTATTTTCACTAACTATTTGTTACTTTTTTATAGGCCTGCAGAACTACAATTTTATACCAGTCTCGCATCCGTGGCAGTGCAAATTCCTGCGTCAATTTTGCTGGTCGATCTTGAAAATGTTGAAAATACGTTTAGTTTAAGGCTACTATCAGCGTTTATTTTGAATGGAATTTTCTTCCATTTTCAAAGTATTACGGCATATGTACTTATGGATTATATAAGTCCTGTTACTCACAGTGTAGCAAATACAGCAAAGAGAGCATTTCTAATATGGCTATCGGTGCTACTATTCAAGAACCCAGTGAATCAATTATCAGCACTTGGGACATCCCTAGTAATTGCTGGGGTTTTGTTATATAATCGAGCTCAAAATTACGATAAATTGAAGAGCACGAGTCAAAGACTTCAAAAAACTTCGAAAATCAATCTACAATAATAATTAGACAACAAGCTTAATACATTCGAGTAGGATTAAGATTGTTTATAGTTTTACCAAGAATAATTTTTAAATCAAAGCGTATATTATTATTTATTATTATTGTATTTAAAATTAATCAGTCATCACTGCACAATATTAGTTAAATTTAATTTTCATGAAAGGTCACAATCAAATTGACGATTTTCAATATCGAAAATAGTAGATACCTTTATTCCATTAGTTGAAATTGTTCCAGAAAATTGTTCTTCTTTCTCTCCTCGCACAGTCGGTCAAATTTTTCAATGTTGGAATAATTTAATAATAATAATTTAATTTAAATAAAACTTTAACTGCTTCATAAATTTCTTTTTTTTCTTTATAATCTGATGTCGTATTCTTCTTTCTATAATTTGTTTTTTTCGTTTCATATTTTTTATTCTTATTTTTCTTCTTACCATATAATTTGCTAGTTTTCATATAAACCCTTTTACAGTCTTTTTTTAATAGATTCTTTTTATCTTTATCCCTCTGTATTTTTTCACAAGCTGTCAATTTTTTTATTTTTTCCTTTTTGACCTTCTTCTTTTTTGTCTTCTGTTCTTGTCTCTTCGTCGTTTGTTTCTTTCTGCGCGCTTTCGATTTTTCTCACTTCTTTCTTCTTTATTGGTATTTATTTTAATATTAGCTGTTTCGCTCGGAAATTTGCATACTTCCTCTTGATTTTTATCTCGATGCATGGCTAATAAAATTTTTCTTAGTCCTAATTTTATTGCAGTCTTTTTATATTCAGATTCACTGTTTTTATTAACATCTTTCTTACTTTTTTTCTTGCGTATGGGACATTTCAACAAAGACTCATCGGATCTTTTCCTTTTCAATCCACCTACATTACTATTGATATTCTTTCGTTGTTCTTGATTAAAATTGGAATTAATTAATTAATCATTGGAATTAATCTTCTGTATTCTTTCTTCTCCTTTACTCGTTGATGGTTGCACACCATCATTTAAATTCATATGTTCTTCATTTCACCTGGTGACCAATTCGTCCTTTTTCGAAATCAATAGATTGTCTCTTTCTGCTTCTGCAACAAAAAATTAGCTATATATTTCTTGTTGTAGAAGGTCGTTAAACATAATTAAAATTGGTCGAACACTTTTAATAAAAATTAATTAATTGTGCCATACATATACAGTATATATGTAATGTAAAAAATACAATACGTAAGAGATATGTTATTTTATTATTATTTATTTCAATTTAATTCATAATTTAACTTGTAATATATACTGTTGACAAAAAAATATTAAAAGGTGAATAATAATTTACCGGAGTGAGATATTGTAGCATCACTTATTATCTTATCCTTTGCAGAATCAACGTCGTAATCAACCTCTTGAAAATTACAATAAGTTTCACAATAGGCACACCTTGAAATCAGAGAAAGAAAAATCATTGTAAAATATCAAACTTAAAAATGTCATTAAATAGATCACTAATAAATTTAACTTACAACAATTATTATATTCTGTGTCGTTTGTGCTTCTCGAATTTGCGATAAATTTGTTTATACTCTTATTTTCAACATTTATTTGTGGATGTAGTAACGTCTTTCAATGTTTCCGCATTTGTAATAATTAATGTTTCTTTTTTATTTTATTTTTTTTTATTTCTTAAGAAAAAAAACTAGATTTAAAAGTCAATTGTTTAAATCAGTTCAATTTGTCTTATTTTATTTTAAACTCACTGGTTTAACTGGATGGAAGAAAAGTATCGAATGAGAAGCAAAAAAAACCATACGATCGTATTTCATAAAACCACATAAAACAAGAGAAAATATGATTTCTTTTGAAATAAAATATTCCTGCTTCTTATATATTATAGAAGAAAAAGGTAATTTATTCTATTTTTTTAACCTGATTACATTAAAAATTAAAGTATAAAATAACAGTAATTAAACACTTTAACAGGTAGTAAAATGTTTGCATTAAACTTTATCATCTATTTTAAAAAGCAAAGATATATACTATAAAATGATATTATGATAATACGTAATTCATTAAGTTTAAGTTGTCTTTTAAAGGTAAGTATAAAAATATCTCCAGTTGATTCTACAAAAGTTGTACTCACTTTTCTTTACAGCATTCAATTTACGACTTTTAAATACATTTACGTTAAAATTTTTTTTTTTGTCAACATTTACTGCGTCTTCAAAAGTTCATTTAAATATGAAAACGTCGAATATTACGGTCAAACTATTGGTTGCCATTATTTATAATTGTTCAACAGGTATAAAAACATTTCTATTCACTATCAAAAAAATTTAAAAAGTTGAATAATAAACGCGCAGTATGAATAAAAGTATACTGCCTGCAATTTATACAATTTCAAGGAATTTTCTATATTAATTATTGAGAAGCTTTTAGAGCTTGATCAAGATCAGCGATAATATCATTTTCTGTTTCAAGGCCAACTGAGAGCCTTATGAGTTGGTCAGTAATACCCAGTTTCTCTCTTTCATCATCTGGCACTGATGCATGAGTCATTATAGATCTGAAGAAATTTACAATGAAAAAATAAGGAATATTTTAATAAACTACAAAATAATAATTATTTCTATACTTACGGAAGTTCAGCAAGAGACTCAAAACCACCCAATGATTCTGCCAATATAAAAAGTTTCAATGATCTTAAAAATTTATGAGAATCGCCTTTAATGTAAAATGAGATCATTCCACTGTGACCTGTTGTTTGTCTTAATGATAATTCATATTGTGGATGCGATGGAAGGTCTGTAAATATTTTTAATTTTATTTAAAGCAGGATTATTTTTATATTTAATATATAGAAAAATAGAAATAATAACTTACAAGGATGAATTACTTTAGTCACGAAAGGATGATTTTCTAAAAAATGAGCAACTGCTAATCCATTTTTCATGTGTTGTTGCATTCTTACTTCTAAAGTTTTCAAACTGCGGTTCACTTGAGCACAATCAAATGGCGAAGGAACTATACCCATTGCTGAAATAATTGACCCGGTTAAACTATTTTATAAATAATACAATTTCTAAATATAGTGAAACAAAATCTTACCATTTTGAATAAAACGCAATCTTTGTTCCAAATCTTCTCTTTTTGTAATAGCTGCTCCCATAATTACGTCCGAGTGTCCATTCATGTATTTTGTTAAAGAGTACATTACAATGTCAGCACCAAGATCCAATGGTCGCTAAAATATTAAATGAACGTTTAAATAGAAATTAATAAAAAAAAATTTTTCACTGTTTGAATTATTTTCAATAGTTAATACACACCTGGAAGTAGCAAGTTAAAAATGTATTATCAACAACTAAAATCACGTCCGATCTGATAGATTTAATTCCTTTTGAAATCGCTTCAATATCAGCTAATTTCATCAATGGATTTGTCGGAGTCTCCAACCAAACCATCTAAAATGAAAAAAATTCCTATCAGTTCTATATTTATTGTTAATTTGATTAGATTTAAATATAATTCAGTAAATAATTACCTTGGTGTTTGGCCTGAGGGCGTTAAGAATATTTTGCGTTATGGAAGCATCGGCAAATGTAACTTTAATGCCCATCATGCATTTTTGCAAAAAACGGTTTGTTCCTCCATAAACATCATCACCGCAAATAATATGATCTCCAGGTTCTAACATTGCTGTCAAGGCAGTGAGGGCCCCTAAACCGGATGAAAAAACAAGACCATGTTTTCCATTTTCCACAGCTGCAAGACAGGATTCTAATACATTTCTAGTTGGATTTCCACTTCTACCATATTCAAAACCCTGTAAATTGAAGTTAGTAAATCATTAGTAAATTTGCAGTTGGAGTAATTGTTAGTAAACCAATTACAGTTCTTCATTATATTTACAGACATCGTATCATTTAATTAGAACTCATCATTCATATTTGTGCAAATTGATTACAATTGGTACAAATTAAAACCAAGTATTGACCTAATTTTCATCACCTGATGAAAGTTATTTCATAATGATTCTAGGAATATTAATTAATTTACCATTTAAATTATTTCATCTCTCTTAAAATTTCATCCGCAAGAATTTTCAATATTTCTTTGTGAATTTTCTAAGCCATTTAAAAGTGATAACTAACTCTATTTTGCGCTGGACCATCTTGTTGAAATGTTGTTGACATTACTAGCGGAGGAATTACTGAGCAATGACTCCATTGTTTAGGATCCTGACCAGCGTGAATTGCCTTTGTTGCAAATCCCTCCTGAGTAAAAGACGGCATTTCTGTAACTAAAAGAAAATGATATTTATATCTTTAGAGAATTTTTCAAAAACACCAGACAGAAAAAAGAATAATAAAGGAAATCGCAAATACGATAATAAAAATAACAAAGAAAAGGTCACATAATAAGATTAAAATATAATTATACTCGAGAATAAAAAATTATAAAAAGTGCAATAAAATATGGATATGAAAAAATCTTTTATCATTAATGTATGCGCACTGGTAGGATATATCATACAGAGCAATACCCTCATATTTTTATCACAAAGACCACTGTTTACTCTGGAAAATCTCTTTGTAAATGCTATACCTTTAAATACTGACAAAAAAACAAAAAAATTACTGCGTAAAATTTTACAAAGCAAGAAAATTTAATAATTAACAAACCATCGTTACAATGCATTTTTAATATTGTGAATTAACAATGACAAGACATTTTCAAATTAAATATGTTTAACTATATATATGTATATCGGTAGATTTCCTGTTACTTCTTGTTAATTTGTTGCACCATTGTTGCACCATTTAAACCAGTTAAATCATCTTTACTTATGACTGGCATATTTTTGAAATAGTTGTTAAATACGATTCTCTCTAAAAAGAGTAAAATTTAATTATGTAATTGATACTAGGTTTCATATCATTTTATAAATACATTGAAACATATAATGAAGAATATGTATCTTTTATGAACATTGTACAAGGCTTTCATGATCTATAAATTGTACTTAATTTGAATAAAGAAAAAGAAAAGCTGTTAAAATTTCAATATGTGTGAATATTATACAATTTACTTAATTTAAATTATTTGCGTAATCAGTATTAAGAAAATTGGATTATTTAAACATATAAATTCTTGAAATGTTTACATAACATTGAATTTGTAATTTCAAGTTTTAATTTTCTCTTATTTTATTTTCTCTAATTTTATAAGTTTATAAATAAGTTGATAATATATGCGTATAAATTATCTAGATCGAGCAAAATCTAACAAACGTCATATCCCACGTGTGCTACATAAAATGTCATTTTATCGCTTTTTAATTGCACTTTTTTCCTCCTATTTCAAGAAATAGTAAATTTTCTTTAAAAAGCAAGGGTTTATTAATTTTACAGTGATATGTAACTGATACCAATGCACATTAACAAGATATTAAAGAACAGGTTCAATAACATATAATGTTTCATAAGAAAAATTCCGTTATTCATTCGCAAGCTGCAAATAAAGCAATTAGATCAATAAACTTTAATTTCCCTAAATTAAAAGCTATAAACAAATAAAACATTGAAATACATTTTAATTGAATTTAATGTACGGTTTAGACTTATATGATAATAAATTGAATCTAAATCAAATTTGCCGGGTTGGTTTATAATTATTGAATATGATTAAAAAAACATAAGCCGTAAGGTGATACAAATTACTTTTTCCTTAATTTAATCAATTACTGTTATTTTTACTGGTTATATTTCAATGCCCTTTATTAGTATTTAGACAAGTGTACTCACCTGTTTATTATATGACAGAGGATGATGAAATGTGAGTCTGAACCTCGAACGTCAGGTAGAACTAATGACACACGCAGCACTCAGCTCAACGACGGGCGTCAGACTGAAATAATCGTAACATAACTGCCCTGAAAATATAAGTTTGTAATCAATCCCCTCTTTCTTTGCTTAATACGAACACAATTCGTTTTGTACAGAAAACATTAACTACTATACAATGTAATACATACTAAATAAGAAATGTTTTTATGTATATACATATAAATATATCTACAAATTTAACATAACCTTGAACCTTACAAAAAAGCTCTAAAATAAGTCCAAAAAAATCACATGGACCACGTGTCAAAATGAACTGAAATTAGCTGCAAATAATCAAATTCAAAATATCACGAAAAATTGATTCTGAATTTTGTTAGATATTTGAAATACATTAGCCGAAATGTTATTTTAAGAAAGGTTTACGTAAAATTAAATCAATAATTGAATTAAATTAACTTTTGAGATATTTGTATCATTTCCAAATTTAGTTATTATTATTAAAAAATAATATAAATTAATCTTATTATGAAGAAAAATGGATTTCAATCGTTATTCTTTAATTCATACAGGATAAAAGAATTTATTTATTAATATCTTTGTAAATAAGCGTATAAGATTATTATAATCTTCAAAATATTGAATTCTAATCACTCTAATCTATAAATCGTCCAAAGATTATAACAATATATCAAGTTTTACAATTACCGATTATTTATTCTTCACAAAAACAATTTGTCACTGATAATTCCGATAATTTGGAAGAATAAATATTTATTTTATCTTTTAAATTACAACTTGAATTTTCGACTTTCGATTTTCAAGATGGCTGCAGCCCTGAAAATGGGCGCGAATTTCGTATAATTTTTTCATAAATAAAATTAGTAATAATATATAAAAATATAATAATATATAATAATAGTAATAAAACTTTTAAATTATAATACAATTATTATTTTAAAAATATCAATTACATAATTTTTAACAATTTTCAAAATTAAATATATTTTTTTTAAGATTCGATCTTACACAGATCTTCTATTATTTTCTACAAAATTATCGCCTATAAAAGTTAGTTTTTCTCAGTCTGATTCGCATGTCAATTCATGCTCGAATATTCACACGTAATATCACTGAACCAATTTGATTTCATAGAAAACAATAACAATGGTTCATATTAACATATTATTTCTTTTAACAATTTTTTCAATTCTCATTTAAAAATTATTTATGAAAAATTCATCTTTTAAATTAAAAATAACATCTAAATTTAATTTTACTGATTTTTAAACATTATAAATAAAATTTATTTAAACGAGGAAATAAAAAATTTTTTTGTACTAAAAATGGAAAATTACCTTTTCTTTTGCCTCTTCTTTCGTATAAGAATTCTTCTTTAAATGATGAAATATTAATTACTTGATTAATAATGATGATAATAAATGAGAGAATACGTTGAAGAAATTTTAATGAAAGGAGAAAATATTTTATGAGTATAATCTTTTTTCTCTATAGTGGCATTAATAAAACTGAAAATGGAGCATATTTTCAGTGAGTTGGAAATTCTTTGCACTTCAGTTAAACGGTCAATTCTGACCATTTTTTTTAATCGAACAGATAAATCCGTATCTGCGCTTGATTTTGATAGTTAGAAGTTCGAAAATTACCAAAAATCATTGATCCCTTGGAAAATTTAATTTTTTCAAATTTAATTATTCTGTCACGATGGCTCTTTTTCTTGATTTGTATTATTTTCTACTTGGTCGTAATGGCTAAGACATTGTTGATATGATACTGCACTGGCATGTCCCGATCTTCCCGATGACATTGGAACACCCAATTCCCATTGATTTTTAGCGGGGTCATAAATTTCTACTATATTTAAAAAGGAATTGCCATTATAGCCTCCTGAAACAAAACGAAAATTGCAATATTAGATAAAATTAAAAATATTGATTTTCAAAAAATACAATCACATGAAAATATAGAATTTACTGACCCATAGCGTATAATTTTCCATCTAAGACAGTAACACTTAAGGCACTACGAGCAACTGAAACGCTGCTGACTGTTTCCCAAACACTTGTCTCAGTGTCATATCTCTCGACTGAATTTAATTGACTTGTCCCGTCGTATCCACCCACTACGTAAATATATTGACCTAAACTTGCGACACCAGCTCCAGATCGACAGCACATCATTGACGAAACGATTGTCCAATTGTCATTTTCCGGATGATAGCATTCGACAGAACTTAATCGATATTTTCCATCGAATCCACCGACCGCATAGAGTAATCTTAAATGCAGAAACAAAAATTAATTACACAGAGAAAAAATTTCAATTGAATCTAAAATTAAAAAAATATATTTACCTGTTAACAACCGCGACTCCAACACCCAGTCTTTTAACATGCATTGGTTTGATACTAGTCCATGAATCTTCCTCAGGATCGTAACATTCCACGGTATTGTGAAATTCCGGTCCAGAACTTCCTCCGACTGCATATAATAATCCATCCATCACTGCTACTCCAACTCGATTTCTAGCCACGGACATTGGACTGCAAGGTCTCCATTGATCCGTTATTGGATTGTATCTATCCACCCAGTCGCTGTCGTACCTAAAAAAATAAATCAAGCCTTAAATCAAAAGATTATTATTTATTAATCTGAAAATCAGATTTTTGACAATTCACCTGCTGTCAGGAGAATTATTCCTGCCACCAACTGCGTAAAACATTCCTTTTACAAAAGCACCGCCTAATCCTGATCGTGGAACGAGTAAATTTGCATGTTTCGACCAAGTCTTATCATCGACATTATAACCCTCCAGTACGTCCAAGGAATGCTTCAAGAATCCACCTGCGATGTAAATTATTCTCGGTGTATTGGGAGTTCTCTCTTTGACAATTGGCTTTTTGTGAAGTGTCAATTCTTTAAATATTTGCGCCAAATATTCACGACACGCCGGAACTTTCTTCAAGACATCACAATTTATCATTTGATCCTTGAGGAAATTTGGTGTCAAATACTGACAACGTACTGCTTGTAATATATTTTCCATTTTTGGTCCTCTCGCTTCCTCATTATATTTCACCCATTTTAACACTGCATTGTAAACTTCCCGCTCCTCTTGTACATTCAATTCGTCCCTTCGAACAAGTGCAATTAATCGCATCGCCGATAACTGAAGAAATTCATCTTCGAGGCAAATTTGTGTAAAATGTTGCAAAATATATTGATTCGCTTTATTCAATAGGGTGTGACATCCGTGTTGTTCGGCGAAATTCGCTATTCCAATTGCATTCGTTGGATCGAGTTGCTTTTCCAAAAATGTGCAACACGCCTCGATTACATTGTTTACCTGAGAAAATTTTAATTTGAAAATTTAGTTCTTATTGGAACGTTTTTTTTTTCTTTTTTTTAGGGGGGGAGGGATAATTTTAAAATGCTTGTGTATACCTGAAACATTGTTGCAGCTGGTAACAATGAACAAACAGTCACTTCTGTCACTCGAATTTGACCCGTGTACATAAAATACATCAATCTTGCCATTGCCGTTGGACATACTCCGTGTAATTTAACTCTTGTCATTTCGCACTCCTTCAAACCTCCTGTAAACATTGCCTGGAAGGAAAATTAACCTTTTAATTAAATATATTAATTTGTTTCTGTCAGTACAATTTTAAAAAGGATTCCTTAACCTCAAAAATTCAATTTTGCTTGATTATCAAAACATAAAATCACGAAATCTCATTTTACCTTAAAATATGGACTTGCTGCTGCTAAAATGACTTTATGGGCGTGAAATAATTCGGAACCAACTTCTAAAATAACATCAGTCAACATATGATGACTACGCATCATGAACATCATTTTCATAACTTCCTTTAAATAATTTGCCATACAAAATGTCATGTCCCCTAGCTCATTATGTTCCTCAGCATTTATACTACTGTCCAAATCATTTTCTTCATTTTGTTCAAAAGACGTTCCCGTTTTTCGCTTTAGAGGCTGGAATTGACATCCAGATCCTCTTTTTCTTCGTAAACTCTCTTCGTCATCCATTAAAGTAATCTGAAATTAAAAAATAAGGTTAAAATAATTGTTCGTAATTTAAAAAAATTTTGTAACACTACTTAAGAATATATTTAAATCGTTTTTTAAAGAGCACACACAAAATAATTTCCCTCACTAGAAAAATGACAATGTCTAAAAAGCGGATGTTCAAGAACCGGAAATATATATTTCTTTAAAATGCTTTCCTTTTTTTCGCGCGCTTTGTCATCAAGAATAGATGTTTTCTTTATTTAACCTATTAGCTAGAAAAGGATAAAGCTAGATTGTTTAAAGACCATCAAAGTACGTTAAAGACGTTAACGATCAAGTTTATTCAAAAGTTTTTTTAGTGATCTCTACCGTTTATTGCATAAATAACAAACAGGCTTATTATAAACAATATAGTAATTTATCTCCTTTATTTAAGTTACATTTCTGTTAAATGTTTTAACTTCTTTTTATAATATAATTTTGACAATATTTACATTACATTTCATTTTTAGGTTAGAATTCCCGAACAATGTTTAAAATTGCATTCTAATGCGATATTTTTCAATTTGGCAAAAAAACATTTACAAAGAGATGTCAATAAGTTAATTAAGAAGCAGAAATAAGTGTTAATTGGATATTCAAGTGACAAAAAATATTGAGTGGAACATAACCTACAAGAGTGTATTGCGAATACCTACGTTTTTACATTTTTGCCATTAATTTGCCAATTAATTACTTTTCGGTAAGTTTATAATTTATTATTATTTAATGTTGTTCACTATTTTAATTGTAATGAATGTTTAAAAAGCAAGTTACGTGGAAATTTGTTTTGTGTAATTAACAGGTTTAATTTGCGGTTCGTTTAACAGGTTGAATTCGATCTATATAGGTATATAAAAGATGTTTTAATCGCTCTTTTACATTAAAAAAAAAAAACTAAACAATTACATATTGTTTAAATCCTTACCGATTTATTTCAACAGAAAATGCGGATTCAATAGTCTAATATACAATCTGATCAGTCCATATTTTCCGGTGAACTTTATATATATGATAAAAAAAAACACTTTTAAGCTTAATCACAAATCATTATCGGTTTTGTGTCCTGAGGATCATCATTTACCGGATTTTCAGTGAATATGATTCACGATTTGACTTTATCTTTGATCGCGAAGAAACAAACGAGAATATTATATTTGATGACAGTTTTTTTTTACTCAAGTTCTAATAATTACTATAATTATCTTGTATACACTTTACACAACAAAAACACTCAATTGTTTCTTCTTGAATGATGATATACTTTTAATATTCCACTACAGAAACATCTGTGCTACATAATGCTGTCACAAAACACACCACATTACAAAACACACGGAAGTTGTGTGACGTCACATTGATCTATGTGTTAGAGTTATATAGATGGAAGATATCATGACTGACAGATTTATTGTTTATATATGGAAAAATTTATTTTTATTCAAAATTAACATTATTTTTAAAAAGTAAAAATATTCTAAAAGAGAGAAAATTTTTTTTAAAATTTTAATTCCCATTGAAAAATATTTATTTTCTAACAATTAGTTTTGTATTTTGTTTCGTATATTTTAAAAACAGAAAAAATATATTATGTAAAAATTATTTTTATTATTTTAATTTAATGGAAAATTCAAAACATGATGAACTTTAAACAATTTACATTGACAATCTTCTTCAGATGAAAATTTTCGTTATCACTTTTATTTAATCTGCAAGCTCTCATTTGTTTCCCTAATATATCACATAAATAAATAAGAGTTACCACACTATGGTATATTTTATTTATTATGATTTGATTAATAACTTCTACATTAGTATGTGAATCCATATAAATTTATTTTATATAAATGAAGACAACAGAGTATGAAACTCCAGTACAGAACGCGAGACTACGAATGACTTGCATTATTTTCTATATACAATATACGTTCAAGTTCTTTTGCTGACGTTTAGTTATTGTTTATACTTAAAAAAAAGTTTTATGTGCACTTTAATTTATTGAATTTACTTTACCATTCGTAAAGGGCTTTTATATAAATATTTAATATCAAGTGCAAGATAATTGATCTAATATCATTCATGTAAGATACGAAAGAGCTCAAAAATAAAAGATTTTTGATAAGTCATTCTGAGACTGCACTTTCACTTTAAATGTCACGCGCGTTTATTGTAATTCTTTGTTAAATTTGCTTTAAAAACAAGCAATGCTAATTAAAGTTTATTATCTTGAAAGAGATTACGTTGTCAAGCTCATACAGTATAAAGATACATTTAAACATATTTCTTTTGGCATTAGCAACAATATAATTTATTTAGTTAATAATTTTATATCTTCTTTCAGGTTTCAGGGCATTTTTCCGGAATCAAAGTCCCATGGGAAAAATTGTAGCTTCAAATTATGTAGATCACTTAATTGACTCATCCTAAAACAGTAATAATGTGTTTTAAGTTTGTCTGGTTTCAAGTATTAAGGTAATTTTAAATTTAATATAATTTAGAAATATATTCCTACCTAATAACGATGTATTTATTGTTGCTGAAGTCGGACACATTTTTTAAAAAGGAAAATTTCAACAACAAAAAAATACATAAGTTTCCATGAAGTTAAATCAAATTTATTTTTCTTATAATGTAGAGTTTTCATCAACAATAACAGTATAGGCGCGTTAACAGAGAATTCGCACGCCAACAAGTCACCACAGCATATTATAATGATCTTCAAAACTTTCGATACTTGATGAAAATTGTCATTAAGGCTCTACAATTAAGATTTTTCAGTTAGTTTTTGATCCAATTTCAATTTTCAATCAAGATCATATTCACATCTCCTGTTACTAATATTATATAATATATCTCCATTATATTTTAAAAAGATCTTTGTCATATTTGATCCTCCGATTTCATTCGAGCATCACATTTTTCTTTTTTCTTTACGTAATTAATTAATTTTTTTTGTTCTTTTTCTGACAAAAATTCGACACGTTAATTTACTTTATGACTAATTAAAAGATTGTTTTTTTTCTTCTGTTAATATCAGACTAAAAATATTTTTTTTCAATTTTATAACGTCATATTTATATTCAAATGCTCTATTTGCTATGAAACATATAAATAAAAGAGGTATTACGATTTTTTAATACTGTACGTTTAAGAAACGGTAATTTTTTTTTCCTTTTGGGAAATTTGTGCGAATTTTCGCAAAAAAAAATTTCACGAAAGTAGTTGAAATTACTTATGACTTACAATTACGTGACTAAAATTCCAATGAAAAGAGAATTCGTTTTTTTTTTTAAAGAAGATTATCTTCTATTTCGCAGTGATTTTTTTCGTGAATGTACTTTCTATTTTTTTTTTTTTTTTTAATTATGAATATCTCTTATTCTGAAATGAAACTAATGATTTTTAACTTTTACGACTGACAATAGTTGACAAATTTACGGCAGTGCTTAGAATAATATTATTCCCTTCGATGATTGAATAACACACAGTTTGCGATAGTTTTCCTTTTCAATTTTTTTTTCTTTTTTCTTTTTATGTTTTTCCTTTTGACTCTGAAGAATAAATTGAATCGCAATCGTTGTCCTTATGAAGTAAATGAATTTATCGTTTTATCAATAAGCTTAAGGCTATATAGTGAGTCACAAATGATTTTTATTCATGAAGTTAATGTTTTTCTTTTTTCATTTCTTTAAAGAAATAATATATATACTTATATATGAGTTTAAGTACGTTATGGACAGCTTGCTTTGTGCATCATGTTTTTGTTTTTTTAAATTATCTTTTCGTACTTTTTATTGCATGTATACATAGCGACGAAAAATCCAAAGTTTTTCGTACTTTTCTTTTCTTTTTTTTTTTTGGCGAGAGTTAATGGCGGTTAAAGATTTTTAGAAAAAGTTATTAGACAACAATTTATAAATAATTATTATTTTCAAAAATTATCCAAGTTTGTCTTTAAGACAAAATGATATCTTTCTTTCATTTTTGGCACTTGGATATTTTTTGTAACTCTCAAAATTATATATATTTTGATATTAATAGTATATACAGAAATAGAAAATGAAAATGAAAGACTAGGCCGCCATTTCTCAAGGCCTAACAGGCACTACGATAGTTTTTTTTTTTTTTTTTTTTTTTTGTTTGTTTAGTATCATTAACGATTATCTATATAATAATTAAGATTTTTTTTTGTTTTTAGGAGAGGAGAGAAAAAATAAAAGGGAAGATGCTCTTGTTGGCGCACAGAGACGGGTGAGATCAACCTCTGATTCAGGTAGTCTCTATAATTAATTTGTTATTTTATATATATATGTATAATATATGCGTTTATGTACAGGGGATTTTCTCATGATGTTGTCTTTTAATTACAAACCAAATTCTAAAAATAGCAACTTAACTAAATCACAGATAGATCCCGCCTGACCAAGATTTAGACGTAAAATTAATCTAGTAAGTTTATCTTTGATTTTTTTAGGCTCGGGTGACTCTTTGGCCCCCTATAAATTTGTATTTTGATCACTCATTAATTAATTGCATATTATTCTATTTTCATTTCTACTGTAAGAATTCACTTTTTAAATATTAAACGTTGAATATGCAATATATTTTTTTTCTCTCTCGTAATTATTAAAAATTGACGAGGACATATTTTTGGGGGAATGATCAAGGTAATTTGTGCTGAATCCATTTTTGTACATTTATTTTTCCAAACGGAGAAAAAATTAAAAAAAATTATTTTGATGTTATTTTTTGAAAAAGAAAATTTTTTGGTTTAGAATTAAAATGTAAAATTTTGCCAATGAAAAAAAAGGAAATGTAAAATTTTACCATGATCGTACCCCGTGAGTTTGAATCTCTAATTATTCGTCAGACGAGCTCACAATTATATTGACAATAGTCTATGATATATTTATGTTAATTTGCAGATAAGGTGAAATTGATGCGACTGATGCGCACAACGTTTTGTTTTTGAAACATTTTTTTGGCATTATATTACCTGATAATAATCAGAAAAGGAGAGAAAGAGAGTGAGTGAGCGAGCTTAGCAAGTGCAATCGCTCAGGACTTTCAAAGATGTCAGTCATGTTTTTCTAACGTGCAATCTGGACATAACGCTTTTTATATTCGCTAATACAATAGGAATGGTGATGACTCTTCCATTTTTTTGGAAATCAAGACATTCCAACAAATATACCCGATTTTTTTGAAAGATCAACAACAATCGTGGGTGAGTATTTCGTTAATTAATTAAAACCGAAACATTAAAAAAAACATAGGAAATTATCACTTCTCTTAAAACTAATTAAAAAAACATTTTTTTCTTCGTTTTTGGTTGAATCGATTTTTAGCAAAAATTTCTCCTTATTTTTCAATCCTGAAGATTAATAAATTGTTGGAAAAAAAGCTGATAAAAATATTACCCATGACTGAGTGATCTAGTTAAAAATAAATTGACACGATACACATTGAAGAGGATCTACTATTAAAATTTTTTTTACCAATCGCAATATTAGATTTTTAACAGACAACTGTATAAACTATGAAACTATGAAACTAAATTTCTATAACTACTTAATATAATGTAGAGAAATCTTTTCCAATAGAGTAGGTTAGGTACTTATACATAATTCAACTATCAAAGTATTGGGCGGATACCGGCTAAATCTAAGGCCTCGCTCATGAATCATTTAAAAATTAATAAGTGTTTAATTTAGTCCCATGCATTCAATTTTCTAACAGCTTAATCGAACAGTAGAAGAAAAAAAATATTCGTCGTCACTTTTATTCGATCGAAAGGATTCCGATGACATTTGGCTTTTTTGCTTGTTCATTTTTCTTTTTTTTTTTTTTTAAAGAAGCTTTTTTTCAATTCCAATAATTGATTGTTGGCAATAAGCAATTCCAGCAAATAGTTTTCGTAATTGAATAATAGATCAGTCTCAGAATTTACTGGCGAAATGAATATTAAAACGTCTTAAATATTGTACTTAAATTGTAATTGCAAATTGTTTTTTTTTTTTTTTTGTTTTTTGTTTTTCTGGAAAAATTGAATCCCAACAATCGTCACGAAAATGACTTTGTCTAAAATGCAATTTCTACCTTTTTTTTCCGCAATAATTTAAAGAGATCACGCGTGTGGTCATTCTACGCCGAGAAACCTACAAAGTGAGCCTCTCTTTCTGCAATAGGAAATACGTTAAAATTGGCAGTTGAAAGGGATTGCATTTTTGCAATCTTCTTCGCGTATCTACGCGAATATCTACTAAAAAACTGCTTTAGAATAAAAATCAGAAACCCTTATTGTCAGTACTGGTCAAGTCAAAGAAGGGATGTGTTTAGAGATCAAGTTTAATTTCTGTTTTTTTTACCAATGGCCCAGAAATAGACTTGTACAGTTCTGCAAACACGGTCACTCGTCAATTCCCTAATTTTTAAAATCTACAAAACTACAACTATACACTCTATATACTACTTGACATGAATGAATCGCAACTTTAGAATTATGTAAGAAAATGTTTTTTTTAATAAAAATGGCAGCGTTTTGAATTTTACGCACTTATGTCATCAATAGATATTATATTTCTATAAAGTTCTAAAATGTTTTTGCTGTTTATATTTGCGATTTAGACAAAAATTTCGCTTTTTTTTTGCACTGGGGGAAATAATTTTTTTGTTAGAAATTTTCTATTAACAATGGAAAGAGAGACTCACCCGGTTTCACGGTTAATGTAGAGTTAAAATGCCAACAAGAAAATATTTTAATATTTTCACAGGTGCTATTTTTTTTTCCTCTTTTTTTTTTTAAGACACGTCTACCAAAAAATTGATAGAATTATTTTTTCTATTAAGTATATATTAATATAGCTTATTTCTTTTTTTATCTCTCTTTTTTTGTTTTGTTTATTAATGTACATAACAACATGCGAACAAATCGTTGAAATTTGTTCGACCTGAATATTTTTTTTTTAACTCCATTCTCAATTTATATACGAAATTCTATATAATATATTATGCAATATATTCAGTCCTCTGAAAATGCATTTTCTTTTTTTGTTTGAAAAAAAAATTTTCTTTTTTTCAGTTTCTTCCTATAAATTGACCTATAAATCTTGATATTATGTCGAATCAAAGCCCCTCAGAGGCCGATGATCATTAAAGCTGGTTGCTTTCTATAAAGAATTCTTACGGGATATCGATCATCCATCAAGGGGGATCGAGTAATTCGCGATGATGCGCTCGCGCTGTTAATATTGCTTTCAATTCCGATTCCAATTGTTTTTTCGTTCGTTCATTCACCAATTTACCACCCACGACGGGTTGGGCATTTAATCTTGGCGACTGTAGGTCACTCATTGATTTGCCCGTGTCCTTGTTCTCGTGACTTCTCGCACGGCGAATTGGTTTTTTCAGTGAGAGAACATCTTCTTGACTCTTTTTACGACGAGTACCCTCACCGGCAATCAGTGTTGTTTCCTGATTCAAAGTATAGGTCGAACATGATCCAATGGCCTCGGAGGATCTTGTTATGTCGAAAATACCAGAGCCCCATTCTCGCGATAATTTCCTACCTATAATCGAGGAGGTCAATTCACTGTTGGGCGAGAGTAATGGACTCTTGCATGCCTGATGACTGGATGATTGTGGCGTACGTAGTGTCGCAAATGCAGGGAACGATTGACCTCTCTTTGCCGGACTACGCGAATATTTTGGTGGTTGATTACTCGCACCTGAGAGCGATTCACCTCGTGGCGGTGCAATTGGACGTAAATTTGCACTACCGCCGAAATTCGAACCAGGATATGGCGGCGGTGAATCACCTTCACCGTGACTCAATCTACGACCCACCGTCTCAAGTGGACTTCTCGCTCGGAGATTTGTGCTACTAAGGGTGAATTCTCGCGGTTTCATTGTATCTAAACTTATCGGTGACAAACCCAATCTTGAACTCGATAAATTTGTCGAACTCGTACATTTCTCGGACCTTTTTGGACTCCTCAACATCAATGGACTCTTACTTCGACTACGATCTCGTCCCTGTTTCTCTTCTTTTTTCCCCGCTCGCTGAGACTCTTCCTTTGGCGCCGCATCCACCTTCTCTTCCTGTTGCACTCTAAGGAACAGAATTTTTTCCAAAAAATCTTTATTCAACTTATTTTCCACTTTTATTTGATTTATTCTATTTATTCTATTTTTTTTGTTTTTGCAATTCTTTATACTAATTGTATTATTTTTCAGTACCTTCGGATCTCCTGAATCATTTCAAAAAACTGAGCTTTACTTTTGCGACGACGACGCTGTTCATATTCCTTCTGGAACACAGGCATCTTAAGATATGGTTTGAAATCATTGTGCAGAATGTCCTCGAATAAGCAAAACAATATAGTTTTCACATTTTTTTGTCAAATTTATTCGTGAACAAACTGTATTTGTCAAATGATGACAATTTAAATAATATTAACATGTGAATGTAAACTTACCCGTTTCACGCTCTTTTGAAATAGAGATGTAATTTGTCCCTGACGAACGGTGTGTACCAATTCACGTGCGGCATGATGGGGCGACACCAATTCAACGCAATTTATAAATCGATAGAGTTTTTGCGAGAAAAACATGACATTTCGATTACGCCACATTGATGTTTTTGGCCGATGACGTAATCTCGGCAATGTGTATTTGTAGAATAAATGCTCAGCTGCCAGGATAATTGTCCCTAAAAGCATTCCAAGTCCAAGGAGGCAAAATACACCGGCCACTGATGCAACACCCAACGGTCGTGGTTGTCCTCCATGCTCGCGATCAATTCCAAGTTCACCATCTCGCATGCACGGTAAACCGCCGTACCTGAATTTTTCAAATTAATTTAATTTCCGTCTTTCGAGATAAAAATTTCCACTTAAAGACAAGATTTTATCACTCTGAATAATCAAGTTTATTTTACTCTCACAAAAAAAGAAATTCAAAAGAAATTGTTCCAGATTTATTTGTATATCAATTTCTTATCTTTTTGTTTTGTTTTATTTCAGGTAGTAAAAAATTGTGAACGTGTACCATTTTTCCTGCAAGATATCCAAGAATCCGTTGCTCGTGTAATTGGCTATTACTTTGGAAATGGTTCCCTTGAGAGGATGTCCTTTAGACAAGGCAATGGCATATGTGTCTGCGTTCATGATGCTGTCGCCATTTTTTTGCAAACTACAACCATTGTCAGTGCCACGATAATAATCCAAAATAGGTGTATCCGCTATAAGAATGTCAAGACTTCCATTTCGAAGTCTCTCAACACCTTCGGCAACGTCAGACAATGAGTATTTAATAATATGCGACCACAATTCTTTATGATATTGTTGCACGTAATACTCGGCAGCTGATGCCTTTGGAACTCCAACACGTTGCGATAATAACTGTTCCAAACAAAATATATGACAATAATTGGTAAAAAAAAACTGTTCTGCTTAGGTTATATTTTAAACTCTAATTTTAAACTTTATTTCCAAACTTTCCATTTTCTTAAGATTTGTAAGAAATTCTTTTTTTTTATAAAAATTATTTCGTTTTAGGACTTACACTTCGATGCGTTGTGACGGACGAGTGAAAAAAGAGTCCAGCGATCAAAGCGGCAATGTTGGCTGTATAGGAAGCGACGAATATAACGGAGAATCCACCCCAGACGTTGATAAGAAATTTATTAGGCCATGATTTTGGTGCTTTAAATGCCACGAGATGACCGCAGAGAAGGCCCCACATCACCCACAGGGCAGAGGCAATTGAGAAATTTTTACTCCGCTGTCGACCCCATGGATTCAAGCCAAAGGGACTGAACCATTCGTAAACGGCAACTGCAACGGCCGTTATATTTAACGAGGTAAATACAGCAATCCAAAGTTGTGGACTAAACGGCTGTAGAAAGGCAAGTAGTGGAATTTCCGAACGATGTTTCGGCGCTGATAAAAAACTCACTCCGCTGTAAAAATACGGAGTTGTAAAATCAACCACCTCGGCGCGACGCTTAGAAACGCTCAACGGAGCAAATGCTAATTGAGCATGACCCGTAACAAGCTCGCCGATTACGCCATTCCATGTGCCCTCGCGGCCAAGTTTTCTTCCAAAATATCCATCCTTCACGATATAGAGATTAAAGCGAAATTCCAATTCTTTTGACATTTGCGCCAATAGATCAATGGTGTATCCATAGCAACATTTTGTAACATCGCCCTGATGACAAGTCAATCCTCTCAAACATTGACCTTCCTGTAAATTTGTTGTCATCGTGAATGGCGGTGCGAGCGCTGTTACAATTCGATACAATGGCATGCCAATTTTTTCACCACCTTGCTCAAGATAAGCGGGCATAATTCCACCACCTGGCCAAATAATCGTATCAAGACGAACACTCTTACCGCCCTTGATATTGCCCACTTTGGTCCATCTGAAAAGAAAGGAAAAAAATACATTGTTTTCATAATTTTCACGTTTGCACCTGAATTATTAACTTACTTCAAGAGTGTTCTATTTCCGGCAAATGTAACGCCTTGTAGATTTAATAATTGAAATTCGGCTTTATTCCTCGATATTTCCTCCATTGAATTGCGCAGTTTTGATGTTAAAATTCTGGACATATTTTCACGAAACTCGTTAAATGTGAATTTTGCTTGATTATGAGCGAGGCATTCGGGTATAAAATAATCCTTTAATTGAGGATCACGAACTCGACCAAGTTTCGGTTTGAGTTGAGCGATAGATTCTTCCAGTGCTTGTGATGTGGCTCGCATCATACTTGGCAATATATCTTCACCACTCATAAGGCGTCTTGAGGAGGCTCTTGTATCGTCTCCACTTGTCAGATGTAAATTAGAAGGCGTCAAGGCAAGCATTCCAACTGGCATAAAATTTTTAGAATTTAATTTTTTATCAAACGTCTTGTCACGCTCGTCATCATTATCATCAATATGCGGCAATTTATCTTGACGTTTTCGTTTTACCATCATCTCGCTTGCCCATCGATATTCATGTAAACGTTGAATGTCACTTGCTAAATTAGGTAATAAATCTAAATTTATTTCGTTATCAGGAACGAGATTAACATTCCGTTCAATTGTTTCCAAGGGTGGGAGATTTTCATTCGTCGTAATTCCAACTCGCGATGTGCCATGCAATATTTGCGGATCAATTAAATTCGGCTCGTTTGAACGCAATTCTTCTTTTAGATCGAGCCACAACCATAAAAATCGTCCCGTGAGCATTTCAAATTTACTCGCGGCCTTAATTATTTTTCGTGCGTTGTACAAATCGCAGCCCATTACAAGAACACCGCCACTTCCACCCTCTTCGGATAATCTACGAAGTCTTAGTCTTAAAGTCTTGTCGTTGGTTGGAAGATGAATTATCGTTTTGGGTGTCAAATTCATTCGATGTGTCTTTAGAAGATGGTGCACGGGAAGTAATGTCGTGTCGATGAAGAGAGTGAACGCGTGCCAATTGGCCTTGTGCATAAGAGCTGCCGCCGCTGCTCCAACTTCCTCCGGACTCGAGCCCAGGCGACTTTCGAATCTTGCCCTCTGGCCCTGAAAAAAAAATATTCGGAAATTATCAACTTGGTATCAAAAAGAAAAGATTCAAAAAAAATCGATGGTACAAACCTGTTGGAGAAAATCGCGATAGGTAAACGGCAGCCAGAGAGTGGGAAGATTGATGGATGATGCTGCGGACACGAGAAATCTGGCTGCTGGACCACCTCCGATAACAATTGACAATATCGTCTTGCCATTCTCAATATCAAGGCAAAATTTATTTAAAAGTGACAATGGATAAGACAAGGAATCGGTGACGGGTGTTTCACGTGCCTCGACATATGACAATTCAATGTCCGCCAATGATGCGTCCGCTCTTGTCTTCTCCCATGCCGCTTGAATATCATTTTTGTAATTTGTCGCCGCGTGAATTACTCGTCCATGTGATGTTTGCGATTGTGTAAACGAGACAACCAAACGCCATGATGACGATCTAAGGCGATTTTTCAATGATCTTACTGATTTGTCACTTTCAGCTGCGCAAGATATTTGCCAACATATCACCACAATTATAATAAAACTTCCCCATGAGGAGCCGCTCATCTTTCACCTCCTCTTCTATTTTCCTCCTTCAAATTTCGTACTCTACATTGTCCTCTTCTTTCTGTATTCTTAAAAAAACACATTTATTTCTTCTCTGTAAAATTTTTTTACAGAAATATTTAGCATAGAGAAAATTTGGCAAAAAAAATTAATTATTGTTTACTCGAGTCGGAAAATATTTTTCAAAAGAACCTCAGCGAATAATTGTGAAATTAGAACGAAAAATTATCGAATTAATCAAAATTTGCAAACTAAGGAAAAAATGATTCTTGTATTTTATTTAAAAAAAAGAAATGTTTAATATGACGTTAAATAATATTATGACGTACGATTGCTTAGTTTAGAAATATTTGATTAAAATTCACCACCATTATAAATACTATAAGAAATTTTGCCCAATTGATGATTTTATTTTTTTTTGTAGAAACTCACCTTTGAGAAGAACTGAGGGGCGACGGCGACGGTGACGACGCGTCTAGAGAACACCTCCAAATACCGCGAGGTATGAGACACGACAACATAATCAATTATGATTAATTAATCACATCAGATTTTTGTCACGAAAGGGGAAAAAAAATGTCAACTTCAAAATTAGTCTTGATGTTTTGGAAGACAAAAATGAGCCATCACTTGTTCTCTTGAGAATATCTTGTTCCTTGCGTGACAGCCATTTTCGGGCAGCCCCTCCCTTTGAATTTCCACCCCTATAGCATATACAAACACCCACCAACCCTTATGTTCTATATATACATGTGACGTGAGCGCTTGAACCAACTTCAAATGCAATGACAGAGGTACTCACGATTGGTTCGCTCTTGAAAAATATTTTTTTTCAAAAAAAAAAGTGAGCAATAACAATGTTTTTTAGTTCCTTATTATCGAAAGACTTTGAAGCACCTTGTTAAGTTTCTATTTTCATTGTCATACAATACTCGGGAATATTTTGACACTAATATGGTTTTATAGGTCGAATAATCAATCAGGAATCTCTCCTACATAAGATACTTTTAAAAGGATGAGCATTGATTTTCTTTTTATGAAAGACACAATAGTTTGCGGGTAAAAGAAAGAAAATGTGTCGCCCTCCCGTCAAACGATTATAAGATCAAGAAGATTTTTTAACGAGATAAAAATTTTTATCGTCACTTTTATATATAGCCAGAGAAATATTTGTTTATTCTCATTTGTTTCGCTTTCATTAAAAAAAAAAGTAATTGATATTTTTATGTAAATTTTTTTCTCTTCATTTTATTTTTTCGATATTTTTATACTTTCCATTCATGTGGACTAATTTATTTTGTATAAATTAATTTGAATACGAAAATTCTAAATTTAAATAAATAATTAAAAAATTCAGATTAATTTTGTAAAATGTAGTTAAATTAATTGATTTTGAAAGTGTGTAATTTAACTTTTCATAAAGATATCAAGATTTATTTGTGAAATGAAAATCGAAAATGTTTACTTCTATTAATAGCTTTTAAATGCTCTTTAAATTGAATTATAAACGTTTTGAGTAATTATACAATGTTATCGATGCGTATTTATCGTTCCTCTAAGAATATATTATAAATGTGATGTTCTGCATGTACTTGTATCTGTGATTAAATGTAAGAAGAGCAAAACATCTTTTTAACTATTTTTTATATTTTTATTTTCAGATGGTGATTATGAGGAGCAGCGAAAATATATACAAGTGCAATACGAAAAGAGCTGACAGATCTCGTTTTACTTTCAACACAATAATTCACAGCGATTTAAAAGTATTTATAATTTTACTGAAACTTTCCACATTTTACCATATACATATTTTTTACGGAATAAACATAATTCTAAGAGAAATTTTTATAGCGAATTTCATACTTTAAATTCAAAAAATTAACTGTTTTTTTTCTTTTTATTTAAAAGCAACATTTTTTTTGAAAATGAATTGTCATTTTCAAAAAAAAATTAGATAAAAATAGATATTGATATACCTATTATTGGAGGTATTTTATTTTTAAATATTTTTTAATTAATTTTTTTTAACAATTTTACATATATATTTTTTTTTTAATTTCTTCTGTTTGAAAATTTTTAAAATACATTTTTTTCCCCTAATGCATGATTAAAATACAAATTGTTTATAATTTCTAACAAATGTTGTATTAATTGAGACAATTAATTAATTTTTTTTTGTTTACAGATTGGCGTGGATTGAAACGGAGACTTGAATTTGCCGCTGAACTTGCGTAGTAATAAAATCAATGCGACTGGATTGTGGCGAGAGTGAAGTGAATGTGTCAGTCAGAACAATTCTTAAATTAGAGGTATTCTCCTGTTTTTCAAAAGAACAAAGGATTAGAAAAATAATAATGTGAATAGCAAAATACGAAAATGCCAGGTCAAGAGGATATTGATCTCTGTACGGACAAAGTCCTGTCGAAAAGCAGGATTTTACAAGAATTGACAAAAGCAATCAAATTGGTAAGGACATGTCTACTGCATGATTGGGATAGGACCTGTAAATTCACTTTATTTCTCCATTTATTCGAATAGTCCTCTGTTTTTAAGATATTTTTTTAAAAAACAATATTCCGCCAAGTAGTCGAATTTAACTAAAATATTATTTTTCTTTATTTTGCACAATGAACGAGAGCGGAAATTTTTTAATACTTTTCTTATGTAAAATTTTGTAAATTCGATTTTTTTTCTATTTAATTTTACTTATATCGTATTTTTTATTTCCTTTTTTTAGTGTCATATCAAAAATATATAATTTTACTTTTCTTTGTCATTGTCAAGTTTAAATAAATCGTCATATCTAATTTTACATTCATTGGTCCATTTCGAAATAGTTGACTAATTTCATATCGTAACTTTATCATTGACAATTTTTATTCAATAATTGCACTTTAATATGCTTCATGATAAAAAAACCTTTTTGCCCATAATTATCAGCTGCTTTTATTTCTTGCTGCAAATACTTATTCAATATTCTAACTATAACACTGCTAATTTACTCTGATGAAAATTTATGGCGATTCGAAAGAGAAACTTATATACAAAAAGGTCGAGGACTAATCTAGGAAATATTTCCATTCAATATAGTATTGACATGCAATTGTTGTAACTTTTTGATTTATAATGTACTTTGCTTTTATTGTTAAAAAAAATTCTTCATTTTAATTAAATGTCAAGCCATGCTGTTTTTCTCTGAAACTTTATTTTTTATTTTAAATTTAATTAAAAGTTTCTTATTCTAAATTATATTGTGTTATTTTCTATTTTTTTTTAGTATATTCAGTTACTGAAATGGTTTTTATTATTTTCATAAAGTAGAAATTTAAATTGGAAAAAATAATTTGAAGGAATAATAAATATTTAAAATGAATATTTTTTTTTGGGGGAAAATTAGGTTTATGCTCAAAGTCTTCATGGTTCAGTCGTATTAGATGGTGATTCTTGGTTAGTGTATTGGCTAGATCGTGCCCTGAGACATGGGCTTAAAACAGAAAGGCATGGATATTGGGGCTCGGCACGAGAGCTAAGTCATCACGACACGGTTGTCGTAATACACGCATTACAAAATGTATTAACATCCATTGGAAAAGGTATTTTTCTCTCTGCATCTGCATATCCATGTGTATTTATAATTAAAAGTAGATTTTCTCGCAACTAATTCTTAATAAAACTCTATTAACCAAAGCCGCTTGAACTAAATATCAAAATTCAAAATAAATTCTCCCCAAGATGATATTTTCACTAATAATTAATAATAGAAAATAATTTCCATAATTTGTCATTTACAGGTCGAGCTTGGCTGTATCATACATTGAGTGAAGGAAGTTTCGAAAGTTACTTAGCATGCCTTTTACGTGATACACAAACTTTAAAGAAACAGTATTTTCCTCATGCGCTTGTTAGGAATCCTGACAAAACCAATCAGCTCATTAATTTATTAGCTGGTCTAGAAAATGTATCTTTTACATTGCAATTGGTGAGTACATTTTTTTTCTTCCTCCCCCGTACCTGCAGTGTCGATAAAAGAATAATTTTTATTTTTATTTTCAAAACACAATGCAAGTAATTCATAATATGAGTCATTTGTTTTTGTAATTAAAAGAAAACGAGAAACTCGATTTCTGATGGATAATTATGAATTTTTACCGTATTATTAATAAATGATTCGTAATGATAATTATTAAACTTAAATGGAAAAAATTGCATATTTACTTCCTTTTTCATTCTCTTATATTGAAGTATCACCCCCCGGTTACAATTATCAAACTAATAAATAACATCCGTCCTATAATGAAACATAAAGATAAATATGTTTTCGTGACAAGCAAGAGCAATATGTTATCGCAATTGTGTACCTTCTTTTTTGAGGATTATATATCGCTAAAAGACTCTCGTGGAAAATTTTACAAACTATTGATTCATGTCTCACTTTTATCATCCACTGTTTCATTACAATGAAAGCAATATTAAAATTTTTATATATATCTTGTTTTTATATTCTCATTTTTTACATTCTCATTTTTCTTTTAGGATGTTACTTATTTGGATATTGTTAATTATATGCCTCAACGACCTATGAGCGGATCACCCTCTGGTACAGCTTTAACATTACACCTGAGATCTTCTAGTTTTTCCCCAAGTTTAGTTTCACCCGGTGACAGTGGAGTTGCACTCGATAGTGACATGGACCTTTCAAACGAAACCGATGGCAGTAGTTGTCGAGAGGTGAATTTTTTTAATTTAAAGAAAAATAATTTTTTTTTCAACTCTCGAGACTAATTTCATTTTATTACAGGATTCATCGATTGAAGATATTCCTAGATATCGCAACAGCAAATATAAGACAATTTTGAGTAATTGTACAAAGGATATAAAAAATATGGATCGTTCTTTCTCATCGAGTGATTCTGGCGAAGAAGGAAAGACACCATTACAATCGCCTGCATTGAAGTTAAAATTTCAAAAAACTTTAGTGACAAAGAGTGACATTGTCAATCAGAATCTTCCGCAGAAACTTGACGACAATGAGATAAATTGCTCGAGTTTGGATACATTGAAAGATTATTCGTATTACAGTAAAAGTCACGAGGAGTCAAAGTTCGACAAGGTCAATAATGATTTTGACAACGTAAGCATTAACAGATACAGTTACTATGGCGATAATGCTTACAGTTTTAAAAAAAATATCGATCCCCGCAACTCGTATGTCATTAATAATGATACAAATTTACTTGAACTGAGTATGACAATCTCGGACTGTGATAGCACTGAAGCACCGTACAGTATCTTGAATACTATCAATATGGTTGATACCAGTATTCTATCGACTTCGAGTTCAGAAACAGTTGTACAACGTCGACAACGTAAAAAGAAACGTGGCGAGGGCAAAAAGCGGGTCAGTTTTCATGAGGATATTTTTAAAATGATGAAACTCGATGACGATGAGAATTATGAAGATTTCACCATGAGTTACCGTTCGCCATATAATAATCAAAAGAAGGACGTGCAACAGGAACGGTACAGTTGGTGCGCGAATGGCGATTCACCATACATTAAAGAAACAATAGACACACGAAACGCGTACTCGGAATATTATTCCTCAAGTTCGTCATTGAGTACCCATGACAGTGAGAATGAGAGAAGATTAACGCCCAGACTCTGTAGTCATCCGATTTGTCAAAAGAATTATCGATGCACGTGTCTCTCAATTTCAGAACGTGGTGTACCCGAGGGTCAGGAAGATCCGCAAATTAACGCTCGACCAAAAATGGAAATCGATTTGAAAGACAATGAGGCGCAGGAAGCCTATATTGTCGAGAAGGAATATGGAAATATTGTTGAAGATCCTCCCGTTAAATTGGAAATGCCCCGATTACCAAGGAAACACAGTTGCAGTGATTTGTCGGACGCTGACAATGTCACGACTTGTGATTCGGATGATAAAAAGAATCGACATTTGGCCTCGCCGCAAAAAAAGCGCAACGTGACGGCAATTTTATCCGGGGAAAATAGTAAATTACTTATTCCATCATTACGACAGGCGCCATCGAAGACTTCTCTATTGAATCGATTTCTTCGCTCAATCACCGAGAGGAAATTTGACGTGAATAAAACCAAGAAACCAAAGTCAAATCAACTTTATATCAAGTGCGCAAAAATTGATCATGATTCGTTTAAAGAATTTAATCAAGCACTCGAGAAGGAGATTCAGGAGAATCAAGATCCTGAGAAGCGACGATTTAGCGGTGAAAAAATCAGTTTCAAACAAAAAGAGATGTTTAAACGCAGTATTTACAGAGACAAAACGGAACAATTGTACAAGGTTTATAAAGTTCGGAGTTCGTACATGACGAATGGCGAGAGTAAACCAATGCTCGCACTTTTAACCGATAAGACACTTTATTTAACGAGCTCAAAGACAGATCATTCCTATCGGAATCAGTTCGTTATTCCTTACAATGAACTCGACGTAATTATGGTGCGTGAAAATTAAATTAGTCTAAAAAAATGAAGTTAAAATTATATTGAAATACTTTAATTCAAAAATTGAAAGTATTGATTTATTTTTTTTTTTATTACAGATTGGACCGAATGCACAAACAATATTAATATCGAACGCGGACAATGAAATGCAATATCTATTTTCAACCGGAAGTGCTGAGACCACTTGGGAACTTATCGCTCACCTAGAAATGGCTATGAGAAGATCACCATCGAAGCCAAGATTACCAGCTGTCAGGGAATTAAGTTACGATGATATGCATTCATTGAGACATTCGATTTTAGCCGAAACGGCAGTAAATCTAGTGAGTTGAATTATTTTAATTCAATATTTGGAAAATATAATTTACAAATAATTTTCTCTTTCTGTTTTCTTCTCAGGAGGAAAAAATTGAGCACTACAGTATCATTTATATGGAGGATGAGCACATATCGCCGCCAAGTACACCTTGCGGTCCAACAAAAGAAGGAGATTTAATGTTTCGTCCGCACAGTTATCAATCGCAACATTCAAATGCATCGACGAATGCCTGGGAGGCGGGATATTTTGTCTTAAAAGGCGGCGTTGTTTATATGTTTACAGATTCTAGTCAGAGACTTCCGAAACGTGCGATTCCATTGAAAGGTGGCCTTTGTCAAGGATGTCGTCGAATACCAAATTCCCATCGACCGCACACCTTTGAAATTCTTCTTCAGTCGAATAAATCATTTCAATTTGCCGCACCCGACGAATACGTTGCCTCTGAATGGTTGCAAAGTTTCGTTCAAAGCGCCTCGGGATTATTTGACTCTGGCGAGAAACGTGAACCTCTTCCGTGCAGTTTGGTCGTATCGTCAAGGCATTTAATTGCAATAAACGAAGTTTTCCCAGGAACACAAAGAGGACAAATTCTCTCTTGTGCATCGATACAGGATTTAACTGCTCTTCGAATGCCCTTAACGCATCAGTCATGGTGCGTTTTGGTAAGTCATTAATTTTCCTTTATGCCCTTTCCAGTGCATGTAATAAATTTTAATGCTTTTTTTTCAATATCAAATTAGGAATTTGCGTGTCGTGAAGTTCACGAAAGTAGCGGAGATTGGGTAGTTTACTTCACAAACTACGCAGAATTCTGTACTTTTAGAAAAATCTTAGAAACCCTTTGGAACAACGTTCATGAGGTAAATATGTTTTCAATATTAAAAAAAAATTCTTTATAATAATTTTTTGTTCTGTAATTTTCTATTTTATTTTCCGCATTCAAGAAATTAAAATGTTTTTTTTTTAATATGATATAAATTATTGATATTCAGAGATAAAAATTGGAATAAAATTTTTTACAGGAGGATTTTCCGATGATAACAATTCAGCCTGAAGATAAACTTCATCAGCGATGTACGGGAGTTAGTAAAGACTTAGAAAATGCCTGGCAATATTTGTTACCTGTAGCACCTGAATAGTGGTTAGTACATGGTACATTAAAACAGCATAATCAGTCCCTTATTCCTATTGTCGATAGTTGCAAAGGTATTCTCGCAAAATCATTTATTGCAATGAAAAAGCAAATGCTATCTTATCAGCTTTTCAAGATCCTCTAAAAATATTCTTTCAAGTTCAAAAAGTTCACATAAATATTTTCATTCGATTTATACTTATTTTCTATCGATAACACAATAAAAATAAACAACAAAAGGAAATTAATTAAAATAAAAAAAAAATTATTCGTTTATAAATAATAATCATTTAACTTATATCGACTAATTAAAAAAAAATTATTTTCCATTTTTAATATTTTTTTCTGATAAAAACAGTCAATGTGAATATTTTGAAATTGAATTAATATTGTATATACCAAAAATGTTAATCACATATTGGATCAATTATTTTCATTGACAAGGGAATCGTAAACTATTACAATAAAAAAAAGATGATAAATACTCAATGCAACTCTGCTCGAGATATTAAATATGATAATTTTTTTCGACTGAAATAACACGTAAGCAAGTGCAATAATTTTTTGAAATATTTGCTATAAGTACACACCATTGTTATTACCACTCACAATTATAGAAACAACTAATATATATATAATCTATAATTGAAACTAATGTGAAACTAATTATCATGTGAGTGTCTGTATATTCGCATTTACCAAAGATTATATTAGTGAACAATAATGATGCGACCTAATTTAAAAAAAAAATTAATTATGAAAACACCTTTCTTATTAAATTAAAATCAAGCAAAAAAAAATTTCCCGTAATCAATTATTATTAGCCATTGTTTATTGTTAAAAAAAATATGTACGTTGTTTGTTAAGTGCATCAAAATGATTCGAGGTGCTTTGCTTGAGATTCGCATAATGATTATTATTAAATGTTGTAATTATTAACTACACATAAGAATCAATTAGCTTTATTTCAATTCTTTACTCGTAAATTTATGAAATGTCTTTATTGATAAATTTACGAAATTTTCGAATTTCATCAACATATAAATTAATTTTGTATAAAATACTTTATAAGAAAAAATCTATATTTTCTCGCATTTTAGATGCATATTTTTTTCTAGTGATTTTAAAAGAATAGATGATATTAATTTGTATTATTTGTAAAAAAAAAAACAATTTAGTTTAATTTCCTTTATGTATTGTTGCTTAAGCCACTTAGTAACGATAAAATAGTGATAGGATTAATAAAAATCATCGGTAATTTATCAAACTTAGTTATGAGAATGAAAAAACGGTTTTTATGAACAATAAAACATTCCGAAAATGCAAAGTTTGTGCAAATATTACGTTTTAGCGATTCGAACAAGGTATAAATTTTATACTGCTAAAAGAAATACTTGCTAATTATTATGCCTTTGTACTTATCGCGTAAAGTCTACAAATTGTAGTTCTTCATCCAAAAAATGTAATACTTATACGGAAATTAATAAAAATTACTTCAATGGACAAAGTGATATTTTTCTTTTAAATATTATGAATTTTATTTGGCTCTCCGTGTGTAATTTAAATGTTTAATAAAAACTTAGGTTCATAATTTATTTAAAAAAGAAATCTAGTAGTTAACAAAATTTGTTTAAAAAAATGACACCGTTTACGCTTTATAAGTATCCCACCAAGCTGGAATAAAGTGTCCTTGACATTTTCTAGTTTTCTTTCTTATAACTTTACCTACATCAACCATTGGATATTTTGCTTTGATTGCTTCCATATCTGGATTAGGATATGTTCGTAAAATTGTCGCAACTTCATTTTCCATTCGGCTGAAAGAAAAATGAAATATTATAAAAAAATATTCTTTAGGAAGGAAATTTTAGTGAAAATATAAATACAAGACATACTTTCTAAATCGACGCCTCTCATTATGGAATTTCTCATGATATAATCTCAAAAACTTTTTCACTGCAAAGCCCTTGTTCGCATGTACGTGTTCTCTTTTCCACTTTGTATTCATGAATTTTGGAATTTGATATTGACGTAAACGATAAACAAATGGTAAGCCTAGAAGAAAAAGGACTCTGAATAAAAAGCCTATCACAGGGATCCCGTAACGAAACTTTTGTTTTTCAACATACGAAAGAAAAATTTCAATCAAGTTTTCATCTTATAATCCAAATGAATGTTTTCGCTTTCAAATCAAATATGTGAACTAAAATTTGCATTTCGAAATAATTATTAAAAATAATAATAATTTATACAAACCAATTGCATTTTTCGCGACATAAGCTGGTCTTTCTCCTGATGTGCCAGTTTCAAGTAAATGATAAGCTTTGTTTCTTTCTCGAACAACGGTTTCTAAATTTTCCATACTTATTTCAACTTTATCTATTCGTTCGTCATTAGGTAACGTTAAATATTTCTTCTTATAAATTTCTTCCATTGTTAACAACATATTTCGTTCCTTTAACAAAATATACCTAGAAGAATATGTTTCTATACACAATTTATAACGCTGAATAAACATAATTTTATCAATATGAAAAAATATAATGCTAGAGATTTTTAATTAGAAAAATATTTTGAAAAATATAAGAAAGTACCATAATTTGTGAAGATCTTCATTACTTTTTATTCTTAATTCATCAAGTTTCCAAGAGCGTCCAACTTGTACTTTTTCTTTTCCCCAATTTTTTCTATCATCAAAAAATTCCATTAAATTTTTTGCATCATTCTGCTTTGATGTCGTATGTACAAGAGAATTGAAAGACCTGAAAATATAAATATAAATATTATTTTTAATCTTTTTCTCCGATATATTTACACAAAACTTTTAAAAATTTTTAGGTTATGTTATTTATGTAATTTCTGATAAACATAATCTTAGAAATAACACATGTATAAATTAATACAAATATACTGTAAAATTATAATCAACTAAAACAATATAATTTTAATATAATTACAAATTACTATTCCTAAATACATAAATATTGTTTATTTTTCAACTTTGAACTAACCTCAAATTTCTAACATCAGGGAAATGGAAATCTTACATGAATTCTAGATAAGAAAGGTGTTAACATCATATAATATTATAAAATAAAGAAAAAGTGAATCACATTACAATAAATTTAATGGTAAAAATAAAAATACCTTGTAAAACAAATGTGAAAAATAGCATGTGAAAACATGATTCTTTGTAATGAGTGTTTCTTCTATTAACAATAAATATAAAACTCATACTTACATCATGTTACAAGTGGGGATTGTAATAGATGCTGTTTCATTTTTAAGAGATAAATTTTTTAATAGTTTAACTACATTATTTAATGTTCTACTGGCATATATCACTTTAGTTAACGCCGCCATTATTGACTTTGTTAGTTTAAATTTTGTCCGCATTTGGTGACCAAAATTAGGCGCCACTATTTGTTGTTGTAAATTGAGATATAACGATCATGCTCATTGGCTATTTTCAAATTTTTGCAGAAAAATGCAACCAATAAATGACTGACAATTCCCTCGCAAATTTGAAATAACCAATCCGACATTGTTTCTCTTATAAATGTTAATAATCATTATCGAGTAAATTGTTAAGTATTTTTAATTTACAATCCTTTTAAGTAAATAAATATTATTAATAATAAAATTAATATATACGGAAATTAAAAGGTTATTTTTTGCTTTCTTTTTATGTGTCTTAAAATAAAAAATTATTCAACAATGAAATTAAATAAGAAAATTAAATACTGAAAAGTAAATTTTAAACATGATAGAATTTTTAAACTTAACAATGGCTAAATTGTTAAGATATCGAGTTTTTTTTAAAGAAACTAAAATATAATTTAATAAAAAAAATTCTCTACATTGCACAAGAAATTTTACGAAGATATTTTCATAAATAGAGAATATTAAATTCTCTCATTAATTTATTAATTAATTACGATAAGCTACAAGCACTTTTCATTTTTTTCCCTTTTAAATTCATTTTTTCGTCCTTCCCGCATTCATCGGTATTAATTTCAATAATTTAATAATAAACTAACAATAATTATTCATAGACAATAATATCTGTTTACTATTTGCGAATTTAATTACAATCGTTAATTAATAGTACTCTTCTCCGTTAAAATTATTTAACCATTTAAGCGTTACATTTTAGAGTAGTAAAACTCGATTACATTCACATTTAACGATAGTCTTCCGTGTCTATCATTTTGTAAGCGGAGAAGATACATATTTATAGTATCGTAAATCATTTTTATTTAATTACGTTATGTACAGGAACCTATGATGGAGTTATTTCTTTCTTCTTTCATTCTCATTTTTTCTCTATTTTTTTTTCTCATTTTTTTTTCTTGTGTTATTTTTCTCTTTTGGGCGGTATTTTTTTTTATTCAACGGAATGCAACATTTTTTTTTTTTTTTAAATCGGTGAATTGTTATATTCGCTGAATTTCATTATAAATCGGTTTCTTTCCATATGAAAAGTAATTCCATTTAAATAATCTGACAATTTTTCTCAATTTATTATTAACAACTCTAATAAATTATAAATATTAAACATAGTCATTTTTTTTATTTTAAATGATATAACATAAAATTAAATTTCTTTTTAATTAAAATTAACATTAAATAAAAATATTAAAGAATTTTATTCCTTTTTTCATTAAATAATATTAAAAAGAAAACAAATTGCTAATAGATAAATTTGTTTTTAAAACAAATAATAAATATAGAAGCTGCCGTAAAATTTGTTTACATTTAGCAACAAAAAAAAAAAATATCAGATCACAGGTGGAATTACTTCAAGTTATAATTCTACAATTTGTTTTGCAAATATCGATTGCAATATTCGTGAAAAGTTTCCATAAAAGCGAATTGCTAATTGATAATATTATGTGATAACTCTTTCATAACATTACTGCTTTAGTCGCTAATTAATTATTATTTTTATTTATAAATATTTAATAATTTGGCATATAGTACATTAGAAATAGTTCCTTTGTCCACAATATTTTTGTGATAGATATTGCACTAATTTTCAAAAAACTAATCTAATACTGATGAAATAAATTGCGTCAGTATTAATTATATTTTTCATCAAATGAAAAATAAAAATTTCAACAAAAAAATAATTCAAAAACAAAAAAAAAATATTGCACAATAAAATTATAAATCGCAAATATTTTTATAATTTTCTCTTGCGATAAATGTTTATAACAAATAAATTAATCGACGACTCATGAAGCATTTTCAATGGCACAAACACCTTTGGAAATAGAGTCCAAAAAATTTTTCTTTTAGAAAAGAAAATAATATTAATTACAAAAATCGTTTCACTAAGAGTGTGGAACAGATTACAAAGAAAATTAATTATAAAAATAAAAAAATTAATAAAAAAACGCTAAGAAAAATTTTCATTAGCAACTGTCAATATTTGTAACTCTAAATTTAAGAGTTTAGAAAAAAAAAATACAATGCTAAACATCATTTTTAACAAGTCAGCTGGTTTTTTTTTACATACTTTACGCATTGGTGGCAATCGAAAAATATATTTAAAAAAGAAAAAAATTGCGATATAAAATTAAATAAAAAAATTTTCTTTTTGGACCACGCCCTACGCAACTGCAGCAAAGTGACTAGTTTTTTTTATTTTTCGTCTCTACTCCACTTTCACTTTATTATGAGATTATGTAATGTAGGGAATCTAGCTGACTAGTCTTAAATATCACTGAATTTACCGAATTACATTATACAATAATTATAAATACTCGAAAATCAGCACATTTTACGACGGAAAATAATTGTCCATTGCCCACTGATTATCTTCAGTGTCATTTAGGGCTGCTAGTGTGCATTAATTTTTATAAAGACAATTTTGTTTTTTTCTGTAACAATTCGTTGTTTTACAAGTTTCTCTTTTTCTTCATCAAGAATTATCGCATTATGTATATATTGTACACAGTTGAACCTTATTTCTTTTATCATCGTTTGTAATTGATTACAGTTTATTAATTGGGTGTAATAATTCTAAAACTTTCTACGAGAAAATTGTTGCATTCTGTTGATTTCATTTTTGACAGAGACTAGCACACTCGCCCCCAATCCGACAACTACATAAAAATTATCATCTAAGTTAATCCTTTCCATCAACAATAGAATTTAGATATCCTGTAATTTCACCTATCTGTACAGTAACCGTTTTTTTTATTTTTTTTTTAAATTCGGTACTTATTTATATTCTTTTGGAATATAGAAAATAATAAATATTCGCGTCTGGAGATCAGCATCGCTCGTTGGTTCCCATAAATTTTCTCTCGAATAAGAACACAAACGAGACGGGATATATTTATATATATATAATATATACGTATATAAATTTTAAAAAGAAAAAACAAAAATATATAATTCTTCAAATTTTGTTACTTTTTTAAATGGCAATTTTTTTTTTAATTTTTTGTTTTTCAAGTCAGTGTACAAGCAGTTGAAAAAAAGAAATTACGAGCAATATATTTCTCACAATTACTTCATTTTTTTTAAATTTATAATTAAATAAAAATTGTGCTTACAATTTTTCTAGATTTAGAAAAATAATATCACAAAAGCGGAATTAGAAAAAAGAATTTATAAATAAGATTTTTTTTTCTTCACATCTACAAATATTGTCCATCTAAAATACAAAGGATATATTAGTGCAGTCACGTTTACAAAGTGCAATGTCGCGTTTACAAAAGCACACATTATTGTTTATAGTAATTGAGTCACGAGTATGATAATATAATATATATTATAGAATAAACTGAGATCAATTATATGTGACCGCAATTCATTTTCGGTCATTATTATTATTATTATTAAAAATTCTAGGTATGATTTTTATAGCTTGTCAAAAAAACAAGTTTTTGTCTTCATCATTGAAGAATTATTTCGGAAGTATTTTTTCACTGATTGTACACTGAAGAGAAAATTTGTACGATCTTAGTTTAACGTATTTTTTCTAAATAAAATGTATAGATACGTTATGGATTGAAAAAATGCCTTTCTTTAAATAAAATATATATTTAAAAAAAAAAAAAAACAATTGAATAAGATCGTACGTACCTATGATAAAAATCCCTTGAGAAACCTTAAAAATTAATGTGAATCACGTCTTCACGTTATTTTTTCCATCAGTTTTCGCTCGTTACGTCATACGTAGGGAATACGCGTTTTTCCCATCACGAAAAGTCTTCAATATTGTTAAGGACTGTCCATTGGTTTAACTAGAAAGGTTGCATACTAATTTGATCCAAAAAGGTATCACATTCCTAGTTGGCTGTAGTTTAATAAATTCTCGTCACTCGAGTCGAATCAAACTTTTCCCACATATTTCAAAGTCGCAGCCTCACGTTTCACGTCCAATCACTGTACTTTCAGGCATCGGTCTAAATCTGCGGCATCTAAAAATTTTCATTTCGATTTTAATTATATTTTACTTAATGAAAAATTGTGGAGTTTTTTAAAATTTTGGACAACCTTGCATTGTTCTCTCCAATGTGAGGTGGTAATGATGAAGGCGGTGGTGGAGGTTGAGAATTCGCGGCTCCACTGCTATTGGAGTCATTGTCACTGCTCTCTTCGGTCCTCTTGCCAGCTTCTCCTAGAAGATGAGAAGGTACACCTCTCGGATACCATCTAGATATTACCTCAGATATTGGTCTTGTTCTACCTTGCGGTCTTTGGAAACGCAAGTTAAGTTGACTCGCGTCGGTCACGTATTTTTCGCTTAGCCTGCGACGACGCAGAGCCGGTGTGCAGCCAGTTAAATTCTCGTCTTCAGTTGAACTCGTCGAAGTTAATGGCGCCATGTTCGGCCGAGCGTCGGGTAATGTCGCGCAACGTCTTAGCGCTGGTGCTTCCGCATGAATTGTCAATGGCTTGCCTTTAGTGACTAAATACAAATGATGTTAGTTGTGCTACAAAGCAATGATCGATTAGTCGCAAAATCAATAAAAAATTCTCAAGAAAATAAGAAAAATTTGCTTAGTAGACTCAAGAAATTTTATCCATTCCATATATTCTGAAAAGATTGTTAAAAAAAATATATCTCTCGCTAACGAATAGAAAAAAGCAACAACAATAATTAGTCGAAAAATACCAAAGCAACAAGAATTAATAAAGAATTTAAAAAAAATTTTTTGAATGTTTAGAGCATTATTATAGAAGAAAACTAACCCGACTCTTTAGATTGAGAATTTTGTGCCGCAGATTCGCTTCCAGTGGTCGTTCCTGTTCTCGTGGTAGTTGTATTTGTCTCCGGAGTCGATTCAGATAACGAGCATCGGGGACTTTTCACGGGAACTGGTATTTTACTGTACGTACTATGTGGCCTGTATGAATTCTCTCGATCTTTGTCTTTATGTTCCCGAAGTTGAACACTGGATGGTACAGTGGTCGTCGCTGTGGTAGTTAATGGATTTTTATTTGGCATATTATTCGCGCAAACACGATTTTCAGTAGTGTCGTAATAGACGGAAGAATCTTGCTGACCAGCATTGGGACTTGCCGGACTCCCGACTGTGCCGTTCGTTAATTTTTCTGCAAAAAAAAGTGATTTTAAAAAAGATAATAAATAAAGAACTAAATAAAAAATTTTTAATTAATTATTTTAAAACAAGTCCTCACTACTTTGCAAAGGTTCTTTATCGGCGCTGGTCTGAACGACAGTGGCACCTCCGGTTCCATCGACAACTCTTATTTCAAGTCTTCCAGCAACCGCTTGTTCTTCTTGTTCTTCTCCGGCTGGTGTTGTTGGAACGGTATTTGTTGGAGAAAACGTAACTGCGGGAACACTCGCACGCCTACGCGGGGGACTTTCCCTTGGCTCATCGTGTCGCGTCGCGATGTTCCTCATTACATCGACTTCGTACAATAAATCATCGAATGCAGCCTGTTGGACCTGTATTTCAAATATTTTAGTCTTAGTAAAAACACAAAGTAAATAAATAAAAGAACGTTTTTTTAAAAGTATAAGCTGATAAGCATCTGAACGAACCAGAGGAGCTTCTAGATAATCCCGAACGTGCGGCGCCAGCGCCGGCACACTCCACGCTCTCGGTAACGCTCTCTGCAGTTCCGGATATTTTTCAATTCCGGCAATATTTAGACACCTGTGCCGACCAGCAGCATGTGGAGAATCCTCACTTATTCGTGAAAGTGCAGTTTGAACGGCCGATAAACTCTGTTGCTGGGAAGAAGTCGGCAACACGGACACGTGCACCTTTCCTTCTTGAGAACCCGGTGTCGATGTCGTTGCTACCACCACTTCATTACCGGCCGTAGACTAAAATAGAAGTAAAAAAAAATACATTACATTCTCAAAATAAAATCTTTTCAAAATAAGCAATATCGTTAACTTAAAGTATTTATAAATCTCTATTTATAGATATTACATTTTTTCCCAACCATACAATTTCTTTCATTCTCGAATTGTATGACACAATCTAAAATAAATAGAAAATATAAATAGACTTTTCGAGGATTTTAAAATCCAGTGAGTTTAGATTTTGAAAAGAGATTAATTTTCCAACAAAAAAAAAGTAATCTCAGTTAATCGCTTAAAAGTTATATAGAATATAATAAAATAAGAAAATAATCTTTTCAAGGAAAAGATTCGACACAAATGTAGAAAATAATCTCACTTGTGGCACAATGGATGGCGGGTGACCTCCTTTATGTTCCGGACTTTGTAGATTGTCTCCTTTCCATTCATTGTCTGTCTCCTCGGAATCGTCAAACTGTGACTTCCACTGTGACGCCAATGTCAATCCTCCACCTCCTTTAGTGACTTGTTGTAAGGCTGAGACGTTATCATCATCTATTTGTGCGAATTGAGTTATGGAACAATCTCTGAACGCTGAACGACCACTTCGTGACTGATGACGGCCGTCAACTCTCTTTTTCGGTTCTCTTCTCAAAGGTTCCCTCTGCTCTGTTACCTGTTTATACACGCAATATATATAATTAACATTCGAAAAAAAATTTAATCAAGATAGAAACAATTCAGAGAGACGAAGACAACAAAATCCACTGGATGTGGTTATAAAAACGTTCCACGAATCAAAATGTTATCCAATTTATTTCTTCTTTGGAATTACTGTTTTATTTTTTTCTGTAAAAACTAATTCACAAAATCGTTATAAAAATCATTATTCTCAATCTAGAACACTACTACTAACACTGGTGTTTTTTGTACCTTAAAGTTTTATAAATAGAAAAATTGAAAATGGCGTTTCTCAATTTAATTCTTAATAGCGAGAGAAATATGCTTCTTTGTCAACTCTACACACGAGAGACATGATTCACTATCTGCACTGTCGTTATCAGTACTCTTCGTTGAACTCTCCTGAATGAAATAAGTAATTGTAAATAAAATACAATTTTTCCTCCCATTATATCTGCTTTATAAAAAAAAATATTATATAAAGAAAACTTTTTTTCTCGTTTTAAAGAGAGAGAATAAGAATTTAAAAAAATTCGTCTCAAATTTTTATGTGAAAAAAAAAGAACTTACTGGACTCTGATTTCCGACATTTTTTGCATTAGTGACATCGTACGAGCAATACGAGGCGTCGACGTCAGTTTGTATTCGAGGACTTGGAGGTTCACCAGAGGTTTGTTCTGGTGCAGCAACGACTCTCAAACGCGCAAAAGTTGCACCGCTTGCCGATTTTCGAAGAGGCACAGAAACATTCGTGTTTGACTTATTGCGTGGAACTTCTGATGCTGAACGTGCAGACGCAACCATTTCATCGGCTTCGGTGTCAATTTGCTTTTCCACTTGAGGCGCTTGACACTGCGGTTCAACTGCCATTGAAACTGCACGTCTCTTCTTCGGAGAAACTGCAAAAAATAAAAATATTGTATAAACTTTCAAATTTATAATTATTTATAAAAAAAATATTAATTAATTACTATCAAGGAAAGTCAATTTAACTTTTTAAAAAACTAAATTAAAATTTTCGAACCTTGCACAGGTAGTGAAACAGCGATTTGCCCTCCTTGGGGATTTGTGTTGTCCGTAACAGGTAACGTAGCATTGCAATTTTTATCCCGGCCATGATTACTAATTGCTGCTGTTAACGGAATTGTGGATCCTTCTATTGTACACTGTCGACTTCTCCTGCATATACTTTCATAATCCAATTGAGCCTTCAACAGAAAATTTCAAATTAAAATTTTAGGAAAAATGTATCAGTTTAAAATAAATTTTTTCCAATTTTTGAAAATAAAGACACAAAATCGAGACTAACATCTAATTCTTTCCTGTTGTCGGGCTCGACATTCTCTTGATTATTCGTATCTACATTTGGTGTGGTTTGCAATTGATTAATTGTTATGGCTGTTGTATGAGTTGGCGGAAGTGGAACTGTAGGTAACGATCTTGTGGTTGGTAAACCTTCGTTAACAATTATGGGTCTTTCCCAGTCGTAGGGGTCACCCATCTTCACACCTCGACGCCTCATACATCTCTCAAGTAATCCACTCAACATTGCATAATCCGGTTTATCCGCATAACTCAAACTCTAAAAAATCCAAAGACAATAAATTCAAGGTTTTGTCAACAAAAAAAAACGAATTATAAAATTAAATTACAATTAAAAATCTTTGGGCAATAAATTAAGACATTATTGAAAATTAAAATTCAGAATTTGAATAAAATAAACGGGAAAGTAGAAGCAAACTTAGGCACATTTATAGAATGCCAAATATTTCTCTTCGATGCAACATTTACCAACGATAATACGTAAAGAAACTTTGTCAACAAGCCAAAAAAGCGTATAGATATTATTCTTAAATAGTTATATCAGAGATTTTCCCTACGGCATTTTTTCGATAAATAGACTAAATAAAAAAAAAGAATGGAAAAAATTGATAAATTTACCTGAATGTGCTCTAGGAAAAGACGGAAATCCGAAGGAAGATGCTTCAGCAGCAATCGATAATCATATTTTTCTTTCAATAATCCTACCTAATTAGAGAAAAAATATTTTTGAAATTATTACATAGACGTGTAGTTATTGTATCTAAACAGGAATAAATTCTTTTTCTATATATAGAAAATTTAGAAAAAAACTTACTTGTTCCTTGTCTTTGAGTTTGCGCCAAGGAAGTGACCCATTAACGAATTCTACCAACATGTAAAAAAGAGACCACAAATCGTCGTGTCGTCCCATTTCTTTGTTCTTGTGAGCATTGATAGACGCATACCGGACGGTACCTCTGAAACCTGCTGCTGCACGAGGAGGACGAACCTCTCCATTACCCGTTGTAAATTGACGAGCCAGTCCAAAATCCAGCATATAAACTAATCTGCAATTATTGGACTGACGACCAATTGAAAAATTCGACTGCAAAACAAATGACAAAATGTTAAATTCAAATTTATTGTATTTTATAAAATTTTAATTCAATTATTTTAAAGAACTAATTTTGAAAAAAAAAATTAATTAACGAAAGCTTACTGGCTTAATGTCTCTGTGAAGAAAGCCAACTTGATGTATATTTTCTATTGCTCTTAAAATTTGAATCCCGAGTCGCAATGTGGTGGATAGAGAAAAGGAACCTCTTGGTTGCGCACGTCGCAATTCTGCCAAATTTTTTCCTTGAAGTTGCATTACTACATAATTGAATCTATCGTTTCGTCCACAGCCTATAAATCTACAGACATTTTCTTTACCTGAAACAAAAATTTCTATAATTAATCTCCTTTGAATATTCAATAACGAAAAACAACAAATGTTTTCTAAATTTATGTAATAAAATTTTGAAGGCAAGATCAACTTGTTTTTCTAGTCTAAAAACATTTGCCAAAAAAATTAAACAAATGTATAACAATTATTATCACCTTGAAGTTTCTTAAGTACGGCCACTTCCATTTTAAGAACTTGCTTTGGTTGACGTGCAGATTCCACTTTAAGGGCGACATTTTCTTTTGAGACTAAATCTAGGCCTTCATAGATTTCCCCAAATCCACCACCGCCAATTTTTTTCGTCTATTTTCAAAATAACAAACCATTAAAATTACAATCAACTATATTTTGATAATAAACTACAAGTTTCAAAAATATGCAAGAAAAAAAATAAAAGAGGAATAAAATTACCAAACGGAGCAATGTCTAAAATTATCACTCTCGTGGATGAACTGTACCTTATTAGATTTTTTACAATTTTCTAAAGTTTATTATAGTAAAAAAAAAAAGATAAATGCTTTATCGTTATTACAACTATTAGCAAAAGACATTATTCTAGCATCAAGGAATAAATACCACTTTATCACTTTAGATCAACATTATGTGCATTTTTAAACAATATGTTGCATTATTAAAAACTATTATTCAAGAAAAAAAAATTTAATGATTCATTCAAAGAATCAAAACACTTATATAACAATAATTTGCAAGAAACATGCTGTTTTGTTGTCTAAAATAAAACACTACATGCAGTTACTTTTCTACTCATGATCAATACAAGATTTTTAATAAAATATTAACTTCTCTCTAAACTGTGAAGCTCCATTAGAAATTAATAATGACTTTAAAAGAAGACATTGGAAATTAAACTAAGAAATACTTTTTTCCCCAACATACAAATACACATGTGTATAATATTGATTAATGCAACAAGAATGAGTAAAAAAGGGAAACAAACAAAATTATAGTTTAGATTAAAATATATAAGTTCATAAAATTCTAAAATTCATTTCGTTATTCAACTTTGGAATTTACATCAGATGTAAATGAAAGATTCACATTAGATTCAAAGCCAAACTCAAATCAATAGTTTTAGAGTAAGTTTCTCTGGAGCGACAAGAAGAAAAATTGGAAAATGCACTTGATTTCTTTAGAGTCGATAGTGTTAATTTTGAATTTGTAACACTCTCAAGGTCAAAATAAATTAGATTTCTAATACCAGTATAGAAGGTAAATTCAGTAGAAACTTGTCGAATCGTGTAATTTGATACTCGACGTGGTCTATAAATTCATGCGAGTTTAAAGTTCAGCTCATTCACAAAAAGCAGAAACAAATGATACTAAAAAGAAATCGGGAAAAAAGCCAAGAAAAGTAGGTAAGGAAAATAGTATATAAAAAATTGTCAAAACTGAAAAAAACGTGTCGCTTACCACTTTCCATCTTTCTTTAACCACATGGCCGGGTTGCAGAAGATTTTCACTCGTCATGGTGATGTTATTATTCTGATCCGTGCTTTCATCGCCTACATGTCTCGAGATGAGTTTTTCCGGATGATTCGGATGCCTAGAAAATGGAACCAACCCCTTAATGCGGTTGCCATGGTTCTCGACAACGATTGTGCACTAATTCAAAATCCGCGAGTTTGATCTCGCGACAGGGACACTTGACACGCCCAGTAGCCCACTCACAAAAATAAATATATTCTTCTTTTTTGTTTTTTTTTTTTTGGTTCGTAACCTAAAGAAGTTATTGAAAATTCTTGGTACGCGCCCCGTGTTAGGCAGCCATGATTGCGTTCAAGCAAAGGGTCAGCTATTCCAAGGGGGTGACTTTGCCCCCTTTCCCTTCACCGATAAGTCACCACTAAACCGGCGCACAAAAAAAAAGACAATAATGTCCCTTCTCGCGAAGGAAACGTTAAATGACCAAAAGAACCTCAATTCTCAATAAACTCCAGATTTTTCTCTTATTCAATCCAATTTGTAAAATCATTGCTTTTTATCTCCCACGCATTTTAGAAATGATCCAAATATATAATGACATTTATTTTTACTTAAAAAACGAATGTCGTCTGCTAGTGAAAATGAATCGAATTTTGTCACTTTTAATGTTGATAATGCCGTCTTAAAATTATTGGAATAGATTTCTGGAATTGGCAGCGTTTCTTTCTCGATTATTAATCACAAAAAATCCAATGGGAAATAATTAGAACACTCGCGAAATAAATTATCGTCGAACGCCGATGGTTCGACCATTTTCAACACAAAAGTAACTTTTTAATCTGATTGATTCACCGCTAGGTGCGCGACAGATGTTCTTTAAGAGCGCGACATTCAAATACTGAAATATTTAAACTTGAAAAAGCTCTATAAGCACACGTCGTCCAAACGTTCATCTTTCACACGAGACAAATGTTAAGAAACAACTATACAGACAATAATAAAAGCCCAAGCGTTGCGATAGAGTTTAATTTGAAACGAAATGAAGCAAACTTCAATGCACAATGGGTTATCATTCAACAGGGGCATTAGGCGTTTTTTTTATTTTAACAACTAAAGAATAAATAATTATATAAGAAATAAATTAATAGAAATGCATAAACAAGTAAAAAATAAAATAATTTAAACATAAGGAAAGAAATTAATTTATTTTGTTTTTTTTCAAAAATTAGTTTAAATTCAATTATTTTAATTTCTGGAAAAAATGTTTAATTATAGAATAATTAACAATTTATAAAAAGGAGAAATTTTTTCAGTAAGACTAAAGAAGTTTTTTAAAATGAAATTATAAAGTATTAATTTATAGTTAAATATGTATGTAGTTTATGTATTACAGAGCGTGTAAGAAAGAAAGTTTTCTAGAATGAAGTTACATTAAAACGAACTTATTTCATTCGTGCGAATTACGATAATTCAGTGCGTTGACCGTGCCCCATTAATTTTCAACACATTAACCCGTTCTCTGAAAATAGCTGAGATCTCGGATCCTTATTCAGATTGAGCTATAAGTTTTAAGATATCACTAGAACTCCACTCTTCTTGAAAGTGAACAGCAAATCATTCAAGTAATTATAAAAATTATTTTCGAAATTAAAAAAAAATATTCTCGATAATTATTTATTTTTATAATAATTATTATTAATATAAACAGTTAAAGAAGAAGCAATGGCAAATAATTTTTTTTCAAAGGTAAACGTACGTATAGCCGGAGGAAAATTCTATTTTTAAACAATCATTAATAAGTCTTTTGTTTTATTTCTTCAATATAGTATCCGAGTTTAACGACTTCATTTTAATTTCTTTCTTCAATGACGTTCAATATTATCTTTACACTGATTTGATTATACATTTTTGTATAAAAATTTCCAATTTACATTAAAAATAATAAATAATTTTAAAAAAGGACATATTAAAACAAAAAAATACAAAAAAATTTTTGCTTTTGTATTTTTTTGTTTTAATATAAATTTCACATTTTTAGTATCTATATATTTATAGATAAAATAATAAAAATTAAAGAAAGATGAAATACTTTTTTTTATTGTTTGACATTTGAAGGTTCTTAAACATTGAGAAAAAAATGAAGTTTCTCGCTTCTTCGTTTGTCAAAGTGAAATGTTTTTGTGTGCAAAAAAAAAAAAATGTAAAAAAAAGAATGTTGAAAATTTAAAATTAGATGCGATTGAATTCATTTTTTTTAAAAACCAATGTGCACATAAATCGCACTAAAAGAATTACGTAAACGTTTGAAAAACTTTATGGTGTAATATTTGCAAAACCGATTAGTTTTCAATGCTAATAAAAATTGAAGGAAAATTTATGCACATATTTTAAGCATTTTTTTTACAAGATTAGTTATTATTAAAAAGAAAATAAATAAATATGCAATAATAATAATAAATAATACTAATAATAGTGATTAATAATAATAATAATAATAATAATAATAATAATAATAATAATAATTAATAATAATAAATAAATAAATTTAAATAAGTAATTTAAAAGAAAATTACTTTCTTTGAAAATCATTTTTTCAGCTAAATCAAAAAATGACAAGTAAATTTAACTTTTCTTCAAAAATAACGAGAAAAATGTTTATTCCTCACGACAGAAATGTGATTGAAAGTAATAAAATAAAATGTAAAGCTACTGAGAATTGTGGAAAGGATGTGTGATTTTTATCGAAACACTTCTGTCAAAACTTCTTGGAAAAAGATTTGCAAAAGTAAAAAAAAGAAAAGAAAAGAAAAGGAAGATAAACACGAGAAAAAAAAAATTATCTCTTGAGAGAAAAAATGCAGAAGAAAAATTCAAAAATACAGCCACACTGCAAGCATCTGGGTGCTATGATTAAATTCGGAGTTTGCTCCGGTTATTTTACGCTCTCGACTGTGTTTCCTCTATTATGTATAGTTTGCACTCATAAGAAGAGGAGGAAGAAGAAGAACAAGAAGAAGAAGAAAGAGAACAAAGCCCAAAATTTACACCTTTTCAAGATATTTATAATTTACCTTTGCCCCTATTCGTAATCGCTTCTTTATATCAAATTCAAATAATCCGCATATAATTATCGATTATTCACAGAATGTCTGATATTTTTAGACAATATTTAAATTCCTCTAAACACTGACTGGTACAATAATTTGAATTCAATGCTATGAAATTTATTTATTTTCAACATCAAATTTATATAAAAGAAAAGAAATACAATTATTATAATTTCTTGAAAATCTGTCGAAAAAAAATTGTTTTCCCTAAAATATAAGTCTATTATTTCTCTGTGTGATTGGAGAAAAGAAAATTTTGTTTCATATATAATTTTTATTTACTTATTACAAATAACAAGTATATATTTTTTTATTAAATAATTATTTATACATCTTAAAAACTGATTTTTTTTGAAAAATATTTATGCATAAATAAATTAAAATTAAATTAAAATTAAAAAATTTTGTAGCAAAAATTATATATAATAAAAGCGACTGATTATCAAAATGATGGAAATTTATTGTACTATGCGCGTCTTGTTAAATTATTATTGTTGATGCCAATTGATGTCATACTAGATAGAGCATGTTTATTATTCTGGTTCATAAGATTTTGCGAAGTGAATTTTAACAAATTTTTATAATATATAAAAATAAAAAAAGTATTAA